>JAJTWQ010000357.1:0-166203 GCA_029007595.1 Solanum commersonii | reverse complement strand
CGTCGTTATTGGTAGCCACACTAATCCTTCGGTGGAAGAATCGTTACTACAACCCGACTAAGCAACCTCAATCACAAAACTACATATTTAAAGATACTACAATAAGTTTAAATGTCTAAGAAGCATTGAGTTCCCATAAACTCCGAAGTTCAACAACAATTATCAAAACTATTATAGAAATTAACCCCTAGAACTGAAAGTCATGGTACCAAAACATCTAAAGTGCAAAAAGTCTATGGAAAAGAGGTACAACCCCAACCAAACATAGGAAATATCTAAACAATAGTTTGAGTCCGAAGAGAATGGACTAAAGAAAATGAAGGCTTCCATGGAAGCCTGAAAGAACTGGCTCACCCTTGAAATCTGGTCTCGATCACTGATCTGCTAGCTGAGGTCTATCAATAGCTGCCTGAAGATGCCCTGTACTCAATAAAGAACGAGCAAGTGTAGTATCAGTACACAACCATAGTGTACTAGTAGAATTATGCGGCTATTCCAGTAATCGAACATATACAATCAATCATAATATGGTAAACAAGCATATACAGAACATGTAAATCGGTTATCATTTTGGGACAAGATACAATTCCACATTCTCAATAACAAGTAGAAAAAATAGTACAATGGTCCTCTCATGAAACCCACACCCAAACTTTTAGTTTGTTGGAACGTGACACCCGATCCAATGTGTGTTCAAGAACTTGACACTAGATCCAATACATGTGTTGGAACGTGACACTCGATCCAATGTATGTGTCAGAACGTAACACCCGATTTAATCAACAAAATCACAATTACATTCACACTCATAATGTACATACTCACAATCATTCAATCAAGTGTTGATGCATGGCATACAATTGTTCATTCATACTCATTTCATTGGGTTTGATCAGTACTGACTCATTCACATACTTGCATACATTACAATAATGCCATTACCACCATATATCACACAAACGTGAAATGAAACCATCACCTACCTCGAAACCAAGCTTCAACCCCCTAAGGAACTTGAATCTTCCTTTTTATGGATTCTTTTTTCTTTTGTTTGTGATCTAAAACCAACAAATTAATGGAAGGAATATTAAACGAGGCATAATTACTCGGATTACAATCGAAATTATCAACCCTAGGCAAAACCCAAGATCCCAAAACCCAACTTATGGCTTTTTCCACTATTAGTTTCGGGTCAATACCCTCCCCCAATGATAATCACCCAAGAATCTAAGTTCTACGGATCAAAAAATGGTTTTGGGGAGTAAAAATCATACCTTTTGCGCAAAAAGAGGTGGAAAACTGTCATGAATTTTCCCTGGGTAGTTTCTTAGCTTGCAAAAACGTAAATTGCAGAATAATAATAATTTTTGGGGTTTTTCCCCAACTTAATTCACGACTGGGCTGCTACGACAGAACCTATACCGTCACAGCGGCCTTGCCCAGGTGGCTTATGTAGAGATAGAATGTTGGAATTTGAGTTCCAAACTACCATTTCTTAATAGACCTTCAACCCTTGACGTTCAAATACTACCATTTCACGCTAAGAATAGTTTTGAAAGTTCTAGTCGCTCGAATTTGATTCCATAAAGTCGTACGGGTTCCTTAACGTCTCAGCTAGGCACTCATGTAATAAAAATCAATACTAAATCTCTCATTAATTACCAGATTTCCCTAGACCTCACCTGACTCAGATTTGGTCAAAATCTAGACTAGGTTAGGAATTCCCAAGTCAATACTAAAAAGTTTTCTAGACCCAATTCCTTCCCCATTGGCTTTTCCCTAATAAAGGGAAGCGGTCATTACAATAGATACCAATTTATCCATCACTCATCCCCGAGTGATCAACTAGGAAAAGCTTGCTAAAGTAAGGGTATAGTAGTACCTTAATCATTGAACACTGGGATACTTTCTCGTATGTCCTTCTTGGTTTACCAAGTAGCTTTCTTGAGCAGAGGATGCTTTCAATAAACCTTTACAGACTTTATCTCCTTGGTCATCAGCTTTTGGATGTCGCGATCAAGAATCGCAACCAGTTCCTACTCATACTGAAGGTCTTTGTCTAACAAAATTGAGTCTTATTTTATGATGTAATCCCCGTCCCCATGATACTTTTTCAGCATGATACATGAAGTACCGTATGAACTCCCGATAAGCTAGGAGGTAAAGCCAACCTATGATCCAATAGACCTACATAGTCAAGAATTTTGAATGGTCCAATGTATCGGGGACTAAGCTTTCCCTTCTTGCTAATCTCATCACCTCTTTCATGGGTGACACTTTAAGAAGAACTTTCTCATTAGTCTGGATTGCCATGTCTCTTTCCTTATGGTCTGCATACGTTTTCTGTCGACTTTGGGCTATAAGGAGCTTAGCTTAGATTCTTCTTACCTTATCCTAAGCATCCTTCACCAAGTCAACCCCCAAAGGTTTCACATTTCCAGCCTCAAACCATCCTACGTGTGATCTACATTCCCTCCCATAAATTTCCTCGAATGGTGCCACATCAATGCTGGAGTGGTAATTGTTATTATAGGAGAACTTCCACAAAGGTAGGAACTTATACCAATGTACTCCAAAGTAAATAACACAAGCCCCCAACATGTCCTCTAACAATTGAATATTCCTTTATGACAGCCCGTCTATATACGGATGAAAGGTTGTGCTAGAGGTGCGTTGAGTGCCCAACTCCTCATGTAATTTTCCCCAAAACATGGATGTGAACTGCCTACCATTGTCTGAAATGATAGAAAGGGGCACTCCGTGAAACCTCACAATCTTTTTCACATATACCTTAACCATTCTTTACGCATTATAGTCTACTCTGACTAGAATGAAGTGGGTTGAATTAGTTAGTCTGTTAACCACCATCCAAATGGAATCAAACTTTCCCAAGGTCTTGGGGAGACCCACCACGAAATACATAGCTATCCTTTCCCACTTCCATTCTGGAATTGGCATTCTCCTAAGAAATCCTGTAGGCCTTTAGTGGTCATATTTTACTTGTTGGCAGTTTTGGCACTTAGCCAAAAACTCAGTTATGTCTTCCTTCATGCCAAGCCACCAATAAAGTCGTGTCAATTCTCGGTACATCTTGGTCACACCCGGAAGAATGGAATACCACGAACCATGAGATTCTATCAACAATTTCTTAATCAAGTCATCCACTCAAAATGTATCTCCTTTTTGGTCAACCTTGTGAAATGCGTGGCGATAGAAGCAAAACTCTTCACAAACCTACGATAATATCTAGCGAGCCCCACAAAACTCCTAATTTCAATTACAGAGCTAGGTCGAACCCAATTCTTGACTACTTTAATCTTTTGGGGATCTACCATTACCCCTTCCCTCGAAACCACATGCCCCAAAAAGGCAACCAAAGTCAACTAGAACTCAAACTTAGAGAATTTAGCATACAATTTTTGCTTCCCAAGAACACCCAGCACAACACGAATATGGTCGACATGCTCTTCCTTACTCTTTGAATAAATCAAAATGTCATCGATGAAGACAATAACAAATGAATAAAAAAATTGTTTGAATACACCATTCATCAAACTGATAAAAGTTGTAGGCGCATTTGTCAACCAAAACAACATCACTAGAAACTCATAGTGCCCATAGCGGGTCCTGAACGCCATCTTCGGTACATCTTCAGGCCTAATCTTTAACTGATGGTAACCAGACCTTAGATAAATCATAGAGAAAATTGATTCACCTTGCAACTAGTCAAACAGATCATCTATCTGAGGCGGTGGATACTTGTTTTGAATAGTGACCTTATTCAACTGTCAATAATCTATGCACATCCTCATACTACCATTCGTTTTCTTAACAAAAAAGACAAGAGCACCCCACGGGGAAGCACTAGGATGGATGAAGCCTTTATCAAAAGGTTCCTAAATTTGAGCCTTAAACTCTCTTAACTTCACTAGAGCCATGCGATAAGGAGGAATAGAGATGCGGCGGGTATCAGGTTAAAAATCAATAGAAAAATCTATATCTTTATCCGAAGGCATACCAGGAAAATTGGTTGGAAACACTTCTCTTAATTCTGACACCACAAGAATAGACTCAATAGAGGAAGACTCGACATCAACATCCCAAATATGAGTAAAAAATGCCAAACACACCTACCCCACTAGTTTCCTAGCCCGAATGGAAGATATGACCTTAGCTTACATAGGCATGTACACCATTCCTACTCTAACTTTTCCCTACCCGGGATCTTTAAAATCAATGACTTAGAATTACAATTAAGCACAACATAATAGGGGGACAACCAAGTAATGCCTATGATTATATCGAAGTCAGTCATCTCCAAAATAACCAAATCATCCCAAATTTAGAGACCTATAAACATAACAGAAGAAGTAGGATAAACATGGGTGACTATGACAAACTCTTCACTCGGGTAGAAACATGGATAGGGCATCAAGCACATTACAAAACCTCATCAAAATCTAAGGAAAACTGAATTGACACGTATGAATAAGTAAAACCCGGATTGAACAAAATAGTAGCCTCTCAATCGCAGACACAAATAACATCTGTGACCACTACATCAGACACCTTAACCTCAGTCTTGCCCGGAAAGGTATAAAACTGAGCCCTGCCATCTTGACGGGCAACCTCCTTGCCTAGAGGAACTGCTCCCCCACTTGCACTACCCTTTCCCCGGCCTTTATGGTCTCGCTGATTTCCTCCTCATATGCCCAACTTCTCGGCAATTGTAACACACTTAATAACTTAACCAAGTAAGAATCGCTGCTATTGTAATAGTCATATCAAGACCCTTTTTGATATACATTCAATCTAGGAAATCACATTAGAGATCCTAACCTCAATTGTCTCAACATAATTTCATTATTTACTAAGCAACCCATACATGTTATGACAACAATACTAAATGCATTTTCCAAAGTAATGGCATTATTTATCTACCATTCCCTTACAAAACTTCTTGAATGTTGTAACCTTGGCAATGTCTTCTGACTTCACCCTATTCTACCTCCGTCACAAAATCAACCACTTTCTAAAAACTATAAATACTTGTTGAAGTTTTTATATCAAAAAGCATTATCATAATATTGATATCAGACTTTTAGATATTTTTAGCTTTTATTTTCTTGTGTTCTATGTTTGAGAGGGTTTTGAAGAAGAAGATTCAAACGGTTTCATCTCCAAGATTTTGGGCTTGGGTCTTTTGGATCTTTTATTCTTAGCTTGTATTGATACTTAAATCTTCATACCCATTTGAATGCATTTATGTATAAATTTCTATCTCTTAATGTGTGGCTAAAAACCCCAATTCTTGGGGTGTGATTTTTGAATATGGGTTAGATTAGTAGTTGGGTCTTGCTTGTTGATAGTTTAATTGTAGTTTAATTGTCATTTCGTTTCGTAGTTGTGGATGAATATAATGAATTTGTGGTTGCAAATACAAGTTCACTCATGTGTTTTCGGCTTGCTCGAGCGAGAAGTCGTAAAACTAAGCCTACTAAATTGAATCTGCAAATCTAACCTTAATCACTTCATAAAACAACAAATTTTCTCTTTTAGATTGAAGCAAAAAAGGAGTACCATATTTGGATAAAACACTAACTTTTTCTTTAAAGGTTGCATAAAATATATTATGGTGCTCTATATTATGGAACTCATCTCTCCTCCTATCCCTCTACGTTCAAAGTATATACTTCTCCATACAGAAAGCTATAAAATGTTTCCAAAGTCATGAGTAGCGCATTTACTACTCGTCACTCAACATGAGACGACCACCACATTTTGGTTTCTCCCTTGAACTGGTATATCATAAATTCAATGCCAAATCACTCTACCTTATCCATATTATAAAGCAGCTCATGACAATCAACAAGAAAATCATAAGAATCTTCAGATTCAGTACCCGTGAAGAATGAAGGTTTCAACCTTAAGAAGTTAATGAAAACCTCATGTTTGTCACTAGTCATTACATACCCACATTGAATTGGGGAAACATGCTTATTTAGAAGGACACATCCTGTCTTGCTAGTGTCGGTGTTACCACTTGTGTTGCTCTTGTTCTGAACAGAAATTGAAGAAGGAAAGATACCAATTTGTAGCACCCAGATACCAATTGGATTCAAGTAATCGCATGAAGAAAAAAAGAAATGAGTTTTCCTAAATTCCTATGGCCTCTTGAATAAATGTACAAACATCTCTGTACCGTTCGGCAAGACTCTAATAGATTCGTTTTGGTACAACGAGATCAACAAATCTATGGCTCTGATACCAACTTTGTCACGACCTAGACTATCGTGATGGGCACCCACACTAACCCTCCGGTAGGAGAATCATTACTACAACCCGTCTAAGCAATCTTAACCACAAAATTACACATTTAAAGATACATAATCAAGTTTAGATGTCCAAGAAGTATGTAGTTTCCACAAACTTAGAAGTTCAACAACAATTTTAAAAACTATTGCAGAAATTAACCCTTAAAACTAAAAGTCATTGTACCAAAACATCTAGAGTGCAACAAGTCTAAGAAAAAGGTGTACGACCCTAACTAAATATAGGAAATATCTAAACAATAGTCTGAGTCTGAAGAGAATGGACTAAACAAAATGAACGATTCCATTGCAACCTAAAAGAGCTGGGCCACCCTTAAATCTGGTCTCAATCACTGATATCCTAGCTGAGGTCTATCAATCGCCGCCTGAAGATGCTCTGTACTCAACAAAGAACGCGCAAGTGCAGTATTAATACGCAACCACAGTGTAGTGGTAGGATCACGTGGCTATTCCAGTAAGCGAACATATACAAGCAATCACAACATGGTAAACACTTATATACGAAATATATAAATCAGTTATTGTTTCAGGACAAGATACAATTCCAAATTCTCAATAACAAATAGAAACAACAGTACAATGGTCCTCTCATAGAACCCACACCAAACTGTTAGTTGGTCGGAACGTGACACCCGATCCAATTAGTGTGTTGGAATGTGACAGCCAATCCAATGTATGTGACGAAATGTGACACGTGATCCAATTAGTGTGTCAAAATGTGACAACCGATCCAATGTATGTGACATAACGTGACACCCAATCCAATGCAGGTGTCGAAACATGATAGCCCATACAATGTATATGTCGGAACGTGACATATGATCCAATCAACACAACCACAATCACATTCACACTCATAATATGCATACTCACAATCATACAATCAAGTGTTGATTCATGGCATACAATTGTTCATTCATACTCATTTCATTAGGTTTGATCAATAGTGACTCAATCACATACATACATGCATTACAATAAAGTAATTATTGACATATATTACACAAACGTGAAATCAAACCATCACCTATCTCAAAACCAAGCTTGACTCCCCCTAAGGGACTTGAATCTTTTCTTTTTGGATTCTTTCCTCTTGTTCGTGATGTATAAACAACAAATTAATGGAAGGGTCCATAAACTAGGCCTAATTACCCGTATTACACTCAAATTATCAACCCTAGGCCAATCCCAAGATCCCAAGACCCAACTTAGGGTATTTTCGGCCATTAGTTTAAGGTCAATATCGGCCCCCAATGATAATCACCCAAGAATCTTAGTTTTACAGATCGAAAAATGGATTAGGGAGTTAAAACATTACATTTAGCGCTAGAAGAGATGGAAAATTGTCAAGAACATGCTCTGGGTCGTTCTAAGCTCTCAAGACAAAAAAATCAGAATAATAACATTTTGGGGGTTTTTCCCAGACTTCATTCACGATTGGGCCCCTACGGCGAAACCCATCTTGCCACAGCGGCCCCGCCCTGGCAGCTCCCGCGGAGATAGAACGTCAGAATTTTAGTTCCAAACCCCCATTTCACAACACACCTTCAACCCTTGATGTTCAAACATCACCCTTTCACACCAATATCAGTTTCGAGAGTTCTACTCGCCCGTATTCTATTCCGTAAAGTCGTATGGGTTCCTTAACGTCTCATTTATCCACTCATGCAATAAAAATCATTATTAAATCTCTCATGAATTACCAGATTTCCCTAGACCTCACCTGACTCAGATTTCGTCCAAATCTGCACTAGGTTAAGAATTTCCAAGTCACTACTTAAAAGTTTTATGGCCCCAATTCCTTCTTCATTGGCTTTTTCATAAGGACGGGAACATGTCGTTATATTAAAAGATATTCCTCTTATATTTAAACAAACTAATGCACATATTTTGTACATGTTCACTTATATATGAACTATACTCCCTCTGTTCAATAATATTCCTCCACTATTGACTTTGCACACTTCATAAAAAAACTATAAATAGAAGGGTAATTTTACTATATCACCCTTTGAATATAAAAAATAAAATGTCTTGAAAAATGTTATATGGAAATGACTATAATTAATTATAAGGGTAAATTAGGATTTTATGTGTAAAGTTATGTATTGATTTCATAAACTAGACAAGTATTATTGGACATTCTAAAATAGTATAGTGTACAACTATTAGTGAATGGAGGGAGTAACTAATTTTTATGTACACGTTTCACACATATATATCATCTTTTCATTTTTGTATATTTTGTAATAGTAAGTTTAGTTGAAATGTGCTTTAAATATGTTGATATATGATATATGATATAGGATTTTTCTATTAGAAAATGATACGTTCTTCCTATGGATATATAACTAGTGCATGTGTTATGTATGTAAGTGAACGAGGGGAGTAACTAATTTCTATGTGATATGCTAGAACCTAAAAATGTTATGAATAGGAATATTCAGATAGACTAAAAAATTCACATGAGTGCAAAATAGTTTCATTATAATATCAACATTCAATATGCTAAATATATAAGATTAAAGTCCACGGTCAAACTGAATAAAAAATAAAATATTACAAAGTAGATTATTAATTTCTAATCTGAAATATATAACAATGTAATTGTACTTTCCGATCTGAATACGAAATAAAATATTTACAAGCCCAAATTTAAAATAATATATAAAAACATTGAAAACTATATTTTAATTTAAGAGTGATCAATTTTTTTTCAACGCAATACCAATCAAACCATATCACAAACAACTTTTTTTCTTCAAATTGATTTTATTCATTTTAGCTTGATGGTTTCGATAAAAAATATTATCAAAATTGTGAGCTTTTTAGTAGGTAGTTTTCTACTGTCTTAGTAGGCATACCTACTGCGACTGCTAATTAATTGGTTCACTAAGCTTTAAATATCACAAAATTTAAATTTTTTAGACATCATTATTTAAATTTGTACTCAATTTTTTATTTTATTTTTAATATTTATGTACTTCGTAATAACTAAACATGAAATATCTGAAAGTCAGAAAAATGGTGAATGGACTTTGGGCAAAATGATATATATGGCTTATATTTTTTTAGTTAGATAGACTTAAAAGATTTTAAATATGGCCTAAATGGTGTTTTCAAAGTGAGTATTCGTATGAAATCCAACACCAATTTTTCAATCTACTCATTTTCACATGAGATAAGTATTGAAACACCCCTACACTTGTCATGAACTATTACTGTACTCCTCCAGCTATTGACAGTGTTAAAAACACCCATTTACTTCATAAAGCAATTTAAACACACCTATCGTATGTCACATGTCATCCACCTAGGCATATGTGGAATTGTTTGTTGATGTGATGTACACACACAAAAAAAAAAAAAATAAAAAAAAAAAAAAAAAATATATATATATAAATACTTTTTTAAAAAAAATTCAAATAATTAAATGTTAAAATTTAGTAAAGAAGAATTTTTAAATAAAAAATTAATTTTTTTCTTACTTTTCCCCATTCCCTACCAAGGTACCCCACCCCCTCACTGGCCAGAATTTTATACAAGTGTTTTTTTTTTAAAGAAAATTTATCCAACACCACCGAGTACCCCGATTCTCCCCCACCGTCTTCCTCCCCCCACGAAAAAAATTACTTTTAAATAAAATATATTTTTCTTATCCCACCCCCTCTACCCTAAAGAAAAAAGTTTAAAACAATTTTTTCGTTTTTTTGGGCTGGGTGGATAGTGAGCTATGAGGCTAGGGGTACAAGGTAGAGGATGGGGTGGGATGATAAGAAAAATAATTTTAAAAAATGAAGTTCCTTTATTCTCTTAAATTTCTAAGCTATTAACATTTAATTATTTACATGTTCTTTAAATATTATTTTGTATTACATATATTTATGTGTGCGTCACATTCAGTAGAAAATTTTACATATATGCACCTGTGGCAGAAGACGGGCATTTTAAAATTCACTTAATCAAGAAGAGGGGTGCTTTTAAGGGTGTCAGTAGTTGGGGGACTAAAGTAATAGTTCACGTCATGTTTAGGGGTATTTTTAATACTTATCTCTTTTCATATTAATTGAAAGCTTTTACCTTCTTTTGTTTTCTTCTTCCGTTTCAATGCTTTCACTTTAAAAATAAAACACAACTTTTATTTATTATTTATACATGCTAATATCCCGAAGAAAACAATATTGACAAATAATAAAAAATATAAAAGGTGGATTTCTCTTTGGTGTTTTTTCTAACCAAGAAGAAAAATAGTGATTTATAACTAAGTGTAACGACCGGGTTCCGTCGTTATAGAAAAACCAACGGGAAAACTTTTGGTCCAGAAAACTTTTTCGTAGTAACTTGAAATTTACCAACCTAGTCCAGATTTGGACGAAATCGAAGTCATTAAAGTCTAGGGAAATCTGGTAGAAATTGGGCAATTTATTATGATTTTAATTGCATGAGTAGATAGCTAAGACATTAAGCAACCCGGACAACTTTAGCAATAAAAATATTAGAATTATTTGTATTAATTTTAACCCTTTTATATGACTTGATTTAATTTAATTAAATTCCCCAAAAGACGAAGCATATTCTTTATTTTAGTTTATTTTAATAAAATTTCATTTTGTTTACCAACTCTTATATTTTTATTGATAATCTTTGGTCAAAACTTTTTATTTATTCTTCAATTAATTTAAAATAGTTTTCATGCTTTAATTGACCAAATTGATTCAAATTATTATTTCCAAAATGATTCAAATAAATTCTCACATAGTCTATCATTTGAAGTTTTAATTTTTATCTCATCATTAAAATGTTAACCTTAAGATTATTTGTCTGAAATGCTAATCTTACCTTTTTTTTTAGAAGTTTTGCAAATGATTGAATTAGTTTCATTTTCCTAAAACCTTAAAAATATTCTTTTTGTGCACTAAATTAATTTTTCTTGAAAATAGTCAAATATTTTTAGTCAGGTCGTAGGTCAATCACGCGTTAGAGGATATTTCAAGCGCCTAACACCTTTTTGAAGTGTAAATTGAACCCTGAACCCCCTTTTGGCATTTTCAAATGATTTTGTCCGTTTAAGTGTTTTGAAAATTATAAGTTTTCTTAATTTCTTTCAAAAATGAAGTGGCAACTCTTTTCTAAGTATTTTTCTCAAATTGTTTTATACTTGGAACATTTCAATAAGTGATTTTTCTTATGATAGTAACATCACGGCATATCAAAAATGGTGACTATGTTGTGGACTTTAGGTTCTAAACCACAACATACTTAGGTTAATAATTAAGTTTTTAGTAATTGTTTTATTTTAATTGTTAAATTCTTTATTTTTCATGCTTATGTGATAAAAACTTCTTATTTGTTACTGCATTACATAAATTGTTTATTTGTTACTGATTAATATAAATTGTCATTCTGTTCATACTTCCTCTGATTTTGGAAAATTTACACTATCACACGTACACGCGAGGTGTATGTGCGGGGTGTCCGTATATTTTTATGCGTGACCGCATGGCTTTGTTACTCCAGTTGTCCACTCGGGAACCTTGTGTCTAGTAAACCCACTCTTTATCAACCCAGGATAGAGCTATACCAACACCTTTTAAGTTACATGCATCATATAAACCTAAGAAGCTTAATACCCTTGGTGTATTAAGTTCATTGGTCAACTTTCTCCAAATGTCCAAGTGGGTTCACGACCCCGAGTGACTCTTAAAAATATATGTGCCAAAATATGAACCGTTTGTTCTAAATTAAATAAATTTTAGGAGGGAGGGTATTACTATCCCTTTTGTGATTCAGATGACTATGAAGATCCCAACTTTTGGCCTAAGGAGATTAAATCGCAAGCATGCCACGAGACGAAGATGTGTAGATGCGATGGAGAGATTTTTTTTTCTTGTTTGATATGTAATAAAGCTTAAGGCTATTTTGGTATTTAACTTTGTGAATAAATTCGTTTAATTAACTAAAGTGAAATGGAATGACATATATTGGTACATTTATTTTTTAAATACGTGTTTGGCCTACCTCTGACATAAAGAGGTTCCCTATATATTAGGACACATCATTTAATATACATGTGTAATGTGATTTGCGAATATTTGCTTTCTTAGTTGCTATTTGATTTATATGAAATAATTTGCAACCTGATTTTTATCTATTACTACAAACATCATCTTTGTTTTTTTCTTGTTTTCAGAAGATATAATTATTTGTCTTTATCTATCTTTTCTGTTGATTACCTATTGCATCTTCACAAATCATTAGGTCATTTTCAAACATTTTTATTTGATATAATAATTTATTTTTTGCGCTTAACGAACTTTAATGACTCTAGAGTATCATTTAGGCTCATAATTATTTCTAGCTCGTGAAAAAACTTTCTTCCTTTAAATCTTATCAAATTTGATATGTCATTATCATAGAATTTCTTCTTTTGATCCTTTCAATACTTGTGTTCGCAATTTCTTTCAAAAATACTATTCTTACTCTCTCAAAATGGACATATTTTGTCACGCCCCGAAGCTACCCCTGGATACGGACACGGGACCTAGGATCGCGAGTGACCCCAAGCTAACCCTTCTTGGATATCATAAGCGTACTAAAGTAATCCAAATCAAATAAACATTGTGCGGAAGCTAAATCATATTAGAATCTGAAATGATGGGGAATACCTATATACTAAATTTGGATATATGAAAACTAAGAGTTTGAATACATCTGAAAAGTCAAACTCTAACACTAAAGCTGAAACTAACTATGTCTGAAATAAGCCTCTAAACTGACTAGAAGTGCTGGGACATACCCCAGCTAAATCTAGCAAAAACTTAAACTAAAGTTAAAAGAAATAAAGATAATCATGTCACTAGTTCTCGAAGAATGAGGACTAACCACTGATGTTGGTGAATTGATGATCGAGAACCGATCTATGCGTGATTTGACTGGTGGGACCTGAACCTACATCACTAGAAGATGTAGCGCAAAGTATGCGTCAGTACATGAAAGGTACTAAGCATGCATGATAGAGTAAAGCTGAATAATAACATAACTGAACAAAGCAATAAATCAATGCTATAATCTGAACATGATAAAGATAATATTTAGGGAATCAAGATTTTGATTGAAATATAGGGACCTAATGGGTGAAAGGAACCACTAGTGAAATTCCACATACCACATGATGAATTCCATAGAGAAATAATTTGATTTCGGATCTGGAACTAATGGAACCTTGCTGGATTCTTGAACTATGGTTTTTAACCTCTTTCTTCTCTTATGCTTTAATTTTTCTATGTTTTGAAGAATGATGTGACTTAGGTAAGTTCTAGTTATGTTTCTAGGCTAAAATTGACCAAAACCACATAGTTTAGTTGTCCAACATAAAAGGAAAAGACCAAAAGACCCATGACTTATCTGTTGTTGGTTCACCGACGGACCGTCGATCGACTGACGGTCCGTGCTAGTCTACCGTCAGTTGTGACTGGGGCTGAAAGTGGGGGTGTTGATCCATATAAATGGAACACTGTCCGTGACCTAACCTACGATCCGTGGGATTGGCCATGGGTTAACACTTAGCCTAATTTCTAAGGCTGAGTCTAAGAGCTTACATAAGCGAACCACAAACTTGAAACATAGGCCGTGGGTAACCCTATGGTCTATGGGTTGCACTTACATCTTCTAGAAATCTGGATTAGGTCTGTTTTCAGATATTAGGTGTTACATTAGCTCCCTCTTGGGAACATTCGTCCTCGAATGAAGACTAACTAGCTAAAATGGAGGGAGAAAGCTGCAACCCCTACCAATAAACACTGGTAACTGATTTCGTACTGAATTAGGTTCCAAGAACAAGCAAATATGCTAAAAATGCAAGTACAACCTGAAGGAACATGATGTTAAGATTGAAACTGCACATGAATGACTGAAAAACTGAACATGAACTATTACCTAAATCTGGAGTGGAATCGGAAGGAAAGAGGTGAGAATACTAGGTTTTCATGGATGCTTCTACTTCCCAAGTAGCCCCCTCTATGGAATGACTCTTTCACAAAACCTAGACTGAAACGACTTCGTTGTTTCTATACCAACAAACCTGATGATCAAGGATTTTAATTGGTACCTATTCATAAGTGAGACTATCATTCACAACCACACTTTCTAAGGGTACAATAGATGCTGGATCACCCACACAGTTCTTCAAAAACAAAATGTTAAAAACCTGATGCACTGTTGCTAGTTCTGTTGGCAACTCTAACTCATAGCCACTTTACCAACACTTTTCAAGATCTTGTAAGGGCCAACATATCTAGGACTGAGCTTCCCTTTCTTGCCAAATCTCATCACCCTTTTCATGGGTAACACTTTCGAGGAAGCCCAATCATTAACTTGGAAATCTAATTCCCTTCTCCTTACATCTACATAGGACTTCTAGCGACTCCAGGTTGTCTTAAGTTTATCTCTAATGAGTTTCCCTTTCTCCATAGCATCATGAACTGAATTTGGACCTATCAAGGCTACTTCACCTACTTCAAACTAGCCCACTGGAGATCTACATCTATGCCCATACAATGCCTCATTAGGGGCAATCTTAATGCTGGAATGGTAACTATTATTGTAGGTGAACTCTATAAGAGGAAGGTAATCATCCCAACTACCCTTGAAATCGATCACGCAAGCTCTCAACATGTCCTCTAAGGTCTGAATGGTATGATCTGTCTGCCCATATGTCTGCGGCTAAAATGATCTGCTAAGATTAACTTGAGTACCAAGACCTTCTGAAATGACTTCCAAATATGAGAGGTACACTGAGGACCTCTATCTGATATGATAGACAAAGGAACCCCATGCAACCTGACTATCTCATTAATGTAAAGCTTGGCATAGTCCTCCACTAAATTTGTAGTCATAACCGTCAAAAAGTGTGCAGATTTGGTAACTCTGTGAACAATCACCCTAATGGAGTCATGTTGTCTGTGAGTATGAGGTAAACCTTTGATGAAGTCCATGTTGATCACTTCCCACTTCAATGTCAGAATGTTGATCTCTTGAGTCCTACCTCCTTGTTTCTGATGTTCTACCTTGACTTGCTAACAATCGGGGTACTTAGCCACAAAATATGCTATATCTATTTTCATGTCATTCCACCAAAAGACTTCTCGCAAATTACGGTAGATCTTAGTGAAGCCTGGATTAATAGAATATTTGTAGTTATGGGCTTTTGCAAGAATCTGCTGTGTCAACTCACCCACCATAGGAACACATAATCGACCCTGATAGCGAAACATAACATCACACATCTGCTATTACATATGCCTTACCAGGATGGTAATGCACACTCATATCATAATCCTTGAGGATATCAAGCCATCTTCTCTGGAGAAGATTCAACTCTTTCTGGGTGAACAGTTACTGAAGGCTCTTATGGTCTGTGAACACATCTATGTGCACACCATACATGTAATGTCTCCAAATGATAAGTGCAAACACCACTGCTTCAAGCTCGAGGTCATTATTTGGATAGTTCTTCTCATGCACCTTAAGTTGTCTAGAAGCATAAGCTATAACCTTACCTGGCTGCATCAATACACAACCGAGGCCGACTCTAGATGCATCGCAATAGATCACATAATCATCCAAACCATCTTATAGAGTCAAAATAGGAGCTGTAGTCAACCTAGTTTTCTATTCTATGAAGTTCTTCTCACAATCATCTGACCACTGAAACTTGACCTTCTTCTGCGTCAACTTGGTCATTGGAGAGGCTATGGATGAAAATCCCTCCACCAACATTCTGTGCTAGACCCAAGAAACTTCTGATGTCTAAAGTGGAGGTAGGTATGGGCCATTATTTCACTGCTTCTATTTTCAGAGAATCCACTCGAATCCCTTCGCTAGACACTATATGCCCAAGGAAAGCAACATACTACAACGAAAACTAACACTTACTGAACTTAGCAAATAACTGGCGATCTTTGAGAATTTGTAGCACAACCCTCAAATGATTCGCATGTTCTTCCTCATTCCTAGAGTAAATGAAGATATCATCAATAACGACGAACAAGTCCAAATACTACTTGAACATTCTATTCATTAAACCCATAAAAGTTGCAGGAGCATTATATAGTCCAAATAAGATAAATAAAAATTGATAATGACCATACCGAGTTCTGAAAGCTATTTTTAGAATGTCACTATCTCTGATTCTGAGCTGTTAATTACTGAATCTGAGGTCTACCTTTGAGAAATGACTAGCACCCTGAAGTTGGTCAAATAAGTCATCAATAATGGGGATAGGATTCTTATTCTTGATTGTGACCTTGTTCAATTGCCTATAGTCAATGCACATTCTGAGAGAACCATCTTTCTTCTTCACAAACAATATTGGTGCACCTAATGGGGATATACTGGGTAGGATGAAGCCCTTATCTAGAAGGTCTTTCAGCAACTCTTACAATTCCTTAAGCTCAGCTGGATTCATTCTGCAAGGAGGAATAGAAATAGGCTAGGTATCTGGAAGGAGATCAATTCCAAGGTCGATTTCCCTTTAGGGAGAAACTTTGGAAAGATCTTCTCGAAACACCTCTAGGAACTCATTGACTATGAGAACTGACTCAAGAGCTGGAGTTTCAGAGTTTGAATCCTTAATCCGAACTAGATGATAGAGACAACTTAGAGATCATCTTTTTGGCCTTCAGGTAAGAAATGAATCGACCTTTAGGCGCTAAGCTACTACCCTTCCATTCTATGATTTGTTCATCTGGAAAGTAGAAATGAACAATCCTAGTTCTACAATTGACTAAGGCATAACAGGAATGGAACCAACCCACGCCTAAAATGATATCAAAATCTACCATTTCTAACTATACAAGATCTGCTGAGGTGGCTTTGTAGGAGACTGTGATAGGGCAATTTCTATATACCCATCTAGCTATAACTGGGTCACCGATTGGAGTAGAGACTAAGAAGGGTTCTGAGAGAGTTTCTGGACTAACACTGAATATGACTTCTATATAAGGAGTTAAAAAGGAAAGAGTAGCCCTTGCATCAAGCAAACCATAAAAAACTAAGTCAAAGACTCGTAACGTACCAATAACTATATCTGGATAGTCATCCTGATCTTGGCGAGCCTGAACAACATACAACCTATTTTGGCATTGACCGCCACCTGCACCAGATGAGTTACCCTGCTGAGTTGGGCGACCTACTGGTGTTGCTGAATATGTGGACTAAGCTCTATTATTATTGCCCCCTTGACAATATTTGGAAGGACAATCTTTCAATCTGTAACCAAACTGACCATACCTAAAACATCCTTCCTTTCTTGCAAAGCACTCACCCGGATGGTTCTTACCACACTTTAGACATGTTGGGTAGGTTCTGGTACTTGAAACAGTCCCCTGAAACTTAGAGCCTAATACACTGCCTTTCTGATCATTTTGAAACTAGGAGGATGGAACACTAGCTGATGAAGGTGATGGAGTTGAAGACTTCTGCTGAAACTGCGAGGGATTTCCACCACCCAATTTCTTTAGAGAATAATCATAGTTTCCTATTCTAGCCTTTTTATTCTCCTTAGCCTATTCCCTAAGCTTATCACCCTCAATCTGCTGCAAATGAGTCATGAGCCTAGAGATGTTCATATATTTAAGTAACATGGAATTCCTACACTCTATTTTCACAAGATCGGATACCCCATAAATGAACTTGTTCATTTGAGCCTTGGAATCAGCAACCATGTGAAGAGCATACATGGAGAGTTTGGTGAACTTGAGTCCATACTCTTGGACCATCATAAAACCCAACCTCAAATATAGAAACTCCTGATCTTTCGCCTCCCTTAACCCTGTTGGGAAGAACCTGTCTAGAAAAGTCTCGCTAAAGTATTCCCAAGCAATAGGAGTTTCATTTGTACCCCTGTTCTCTTTCCACTGAGTATACCAGATGTGAGCTACATCCTTAAGCTGGTAAGATGCCAACTCAACCCGATCATAGCAGTTACATGTTTCACTCCAAAGATCTTTTTGATCTCATCAATGAATCTTTGGGGATCCCCGCTAATCTGTGATCCTAAGAACTCTGGAGGATTCATTCTAACAAAATACTGAACTTTAGTTGCTACTGACCCAACTCAAGCATTTGCTAGAACTGGAACATGCTGATTGTTCTAGTTGGTCATACTCTTAGCCAAAAACTACATAGCATTCCGAAATTCAGCATTCAAAACTTCCTGATCTAGGACTGGAGGAGCTGTGTTAGCCTTGCATGCATAAACACCCATTCCATAAGCTCTACGAGGAGGCATGATCGAAATGCAAAACAATGTGCCAGAGCTAGGAATTAAATCATACCTTACGCACGATAAGAGTAACAAAGAAATTGAAGTGTTCCTAAATCACTTCATCGCGTCTTTATCATTACATGTGGTGCACTTCACACCCATGAAAAGGACTCTACTTAGTGCGACTTTTCAAACATCCTAGTACTCTAAAACCAAGTACTCTGATACCAAGTTTGTCATGCCCCGAGGCTACCCCCTTGACGAGGACACGGGACCTAACATCACGAGTTACCCCAAGCTAACCCTGCTGGCATATCATAAGCATACTAAAGTAATATGAA
This sequence comes from Solanum commersonii, assembly GCA_029007595.1. NCBI lineage: Eukaryota > Viridiplantae > Streptophyta > Magnoliopsida > Solanales > Solanaceae > Solanum > Solanum commersonii. The sequence continues at coordinate 147,265 of JAJTWQ010000357.1, read as the reverse complement.
GTTTATCACTCCCCGATGTTACCCTCTAGATGAGGACATAGGACCTAGAATCACTAGTGACCCCAATCTAACCCTGCTTGCATATCATAAGCATACTAAAGTAATCTAAATCAAATAAACATTCTGCGAAAGCTAAATCATATAAGAATCTGAAATGATGGGGAATACCTATATACTACATTTGGATATATGAAAACTGAGAGTTTAAATACAAATGAAAAGTCAAACTCTAACACAAAAGCTGAAACTAGCTATGTCTGAAATAATCCTCTAAATTGACTAGAAGTGCTGGGACATGCCCTAGCTTAATCTATCAAACAATGAAACTAAAGCTAAAAGCAAAAAAGATAATCATGTCACTAGTCCTCAAAAAATGAGGACTCACCAATGATGCTACTTAACTGAAGATCGGGACCTGAACCTGCATCATGATAAGATGTAGTGCAGAGTATAAGTCAGTAGTTGAAATGTACTGAGCATGTAGGATAGAGTAAATCTGAATAAAAACATGATAAGGAAACTGGAAATACTGCACATGGCTAAACTGAATGCAATGACCAAGTTTATAACATGTTGAGTGTGAGTACTGAACTATACTAATAACATGGTCAATGCAGTAGAACATGATTGAACTGTAAGGGAGATACTAATAACCTACATAAAACAACACGAGGTAAATGTGGAGTCCGATGTATACACCCCATCGAGAGGACCCAATATACCCTGCAAGAGGTATAGAGGCATGCTGGAATGATCACTAAAATGATGCTCACGGATGGGAGTTACAACCTACGAGGCACGTAGTTCTGAAACATGATGGCGACTGACCCTACTCCACTCCGTAGTAAGCTTCCCAGATGACTAAATAATTAACGCTTTATGACTAAAACATTGTAATACTGATAGCTCAAAATACTAACATGCAAACTTAGAATGCAACATGAATATACTGATAATAATGCATTCAAAATCGAGGCATGTTTATATATTACTGAATTAACCGGCCTAGCATGTGTAATTTATGAACTAAAAGAACTACATAGGTAGGGTTTTGAGTTTATGCATGAATGTGGGCAATAACTATACTGAATTCATGATAATACGATTTGGGTCATTCTAATAGCTAAAACCCAACAATTCTAATATTCAAGAAACCCTAAGTGTATATAATTTAAGGGAATCAAGAGTCTGACTAAAATCTAGGGACCTAATGACGGGAAGGAATCCACTAGTGAAACCCCATATACCTAGTGATAAATTCCATGGAGAAATCTCTCGATTTCGAGGCTGGAACTGATGGAACCCTGCTGCATTCTTAAACTAGGTAATATACCGTGAGTTTACGATATTTCTAATACATTTCACTTACAAGTTGTGTGTGTCTAGGGCCTTTTTGTATCGGTTTTTATGTGATTTTATCATATTTTGCAGGAAAGTTGTTTAGGCGCGAAAGTAAAGAGACAGCTGAAAGAAATGTAGAAAAAGTACATTCACGGAAGGGATCTACAAACTTTAGGTCCATTGACGGTCCGTAGGTGAAGGTCTTAGATCAGTAGGAAAGACATGAAAGGCAAATCTAGTAAATTTGACCAAGGGTGGAACCACGGTGGCCATTGACGGTTTGTAGATTGATCTACGGATCGTACTGTTGATCCGTACATTGATACTGCGAGGGTTCCAGTACCTGATTTTTGAAGATTCTAAGTGTGGAGCTACAAAGGGGGATTGACGGAACGTAGATCGATTTACTCTCCGTACTACAGTTTCGTCGTTTGCTTCAGAGAAGCTGATTGGTGGAAGCTGAAATATTTTCTAAGTCATGGCTGACGGAAGGGACTCACGGACCGTAGATCCCTTGATGTTTCGTGAGTTAGTCGCATGCAATGAAGACGCGTGCCTGAACAAACTTTACTTAATTTGTTTCCTTTTTAACATAGGACTTGTTTTCTATAAATAGGGTATGTAAACCTCGTTTTTGGGGGTTAGACATTGTTATTCTATTTTTACTTTGTGACTTGGGAGATTAATTTGCAAACCTAGCAATTATTGATTTCCTAAGTCCCTTTTGAAGAATTAGGTTTTGCAATTCAAGTTGAATTTTTGGGTTTATTATTCTCCTTATGTAAGTTCATGATTTCTTCGTCTAAAACTACGAATTGTGTTCTTGCTAATATGGGTAACTAAATCCACAACAAGGGTTGTGGGAACTATAAGCGATTAACAAAGTATAAACAGTAAATAAGAAATTCTTGACTAGTATTTTGCATGCATTGATAATTCTTTCGTTTAGAAGTTTTTTTAACAGTGGCCAATGTTTGAACTCGCCTTGTTACTACTTGCCTAACCAAGGAGGTAATTAACAAGAAAAGAATTATCAACATAGATTTAGTGTGATACTATCTAATAGTCTAGTGTCGATTGGCGCGAAGTAATAACTAAGCCAAACATCAATTATGATGGCTAATATGAGGTATAGGTAAGGGTTAGTAAATTATACAGACGTAGCTAGACCAAGGTGCGGGGTGAAATTCTCTTGATGCCGGACCAAGTATTTAGAGATACATACCTTACCAATTTGCATGTGATATACTAGGAAAAGATTGTTATTACTAGGATAACTACGTTCTGAGCTTGTGGGGAACACATATACTATAGTTAATTCTCTCATCTTGATAACAACAAAGATTGACTTTTGTGTATTGATCACTTATTGAATTTTTACAATTTGTTTCACAAATTCCCCTCCCCCCCCCCGTCCCCCATTTAATTACTTGTTTCTGGAAGAATTTGACTAATTGAATATAATTGTTGGTTAAAGTAAGGTCTAAACCATTTTCCTCGTGCGATCGACCCCAACCTCCAAGTTGGGTTCTTTACTTGATAATTATCACTTATTCTTCTTTAGGGAGGTGTAATTTGAGCGTATTAAATTTTGGCGCCGCTGCCGGGGAATTTGGCTTTTAGATTTATTTTAATACATTATTGAACGTTAGTGAAGTATTTCCTAATTTTACTTATTTTCTTTGTTTTTGTCTCTCTCAGGTTTTGACTCTAGTGTATGCCAAGTACATGGAGCCAGGGTCAACCTCTTACTCCTTACAATCCAGAGTTGAACCACACTTTGCGAAGAATGAACAATGCAGGAGATCCTATTAATCCGATCGGAGGAAATCTAGGTGATGCAATTGAGTTACAATATCTTAGGGTAGATGGTAGGGACAATAAGATTCCAACTGACAATCAATTGGGAGATGAATTGAGGGTGCAAGATCCACAAGGCCCACGACAACATGACAACTATAGGGCAACGTCAATATAGCAGACTCATATGGACCTATTGTCCTACCCCCTCTACCTCCAGGGCACACATTTGTGGTGACTAGTAGCTTGATCCAAGTGCTTACAACATGGGGCTTATTCTCAGGAATGCCATCGGAGGACCCACATGCTCACTTAGCCAAGCTAAGGGTGGTTTGCAAAAGTTGTGTAGGTAGACCAGGCGATGCTCCAGTATGGTTCACTAAGCTTCCTTATAACTCAATCTTTACATGGGACCAACTGACGGATGTGTTCAGAGAAAGGCACTATCCAGGTGTCCAAGAATCTAAATCACAAAGATAGGGTCAACAATTTTGTAGCATTACCTGGAGAGTCTATGAGTAGCTCTTAGGACATATTCACTACGTTCGTAAGAGGTGTCCCAAATCAGCGTATTGATGATGTGTCGCTGAAGGAATATTTTTTTCGAGGTCAGGATGACAACAATAAAGTAGTGCTTGATACTATTGCAGGAGGTTCATATGGAGACTGCACATATGCACAAAATTTTGAAAAACTGGAGATGATCTCTGGCAACAATAAAGCATGGAGCACTAAGAGGTCAGATACTGGGAGAAACACATTTGCCATTCAGAATACAAGCACCCAGTCTGCGGATAAGATTCGTGAGGGATGGCTCAGATGAGGACCGAGTTGGGGTTGGTATTGAAACATGTGAGTTAAGGTGCAGAGAAGGCAAATGTTGTGAATTACTTGACTAGAACGCCACCACCAGATGAAGAGTGTTACTATGGAGAGGATGCTTATGCAATGAATGATCATACGGGGGGTTTTCGACCAAACGACCAAGGATCCAACATGAAAAATTGGCGCCAAGGTCAAGGAAACCAAGGTCGGAACTATGCCAATTACAACTGAGAGGATCCATATGTCCATATGTCCACGATGGGAACTTCAATTGCGACGACAACTACAACCGGAACAACTATGGCAACAAAATTGATTGGGTTGGACCTTATGTTCCCTCTCAAAATCGGGAATCTGGTACTAGGGAAGCTAGAGGAAATATGGCATGTATTGAAGATATGATTCAAAAGATGATGAGAAGGTTTGAGGCAATTGAGGAGAATGTGAACGAGATGAGAAACGACTTGTCTGGTATTGGTCAAAAGGTTGATGCTCATAAAGTGTCAATAAAGCACCTAGAGCAGCAGATGACCCAGTTGTCTACTACAGTGAACCCATGTCAAGTTGGTACTCTTCGAAGCAACACCATCCAAAATCCAAAGGATGACGGTAATTGTATGGCAGTTACTACTCAAGGGGGTAAACAAACCATAGATCCACCTAGGCTATCTGTGTTGGAAGTTGAGATTAGAAAAGAAAATGATGTGGTAGAGGTTAGAGAAGAGTCTGAGAATGCGAAAGAGAAAGAAGCGAATATATCTTAGAAAGTGGTCCCCATACCTAGACCTCCACTACCTTTTCCACAGAGGTTAGTGAAGAAGACTGAAGATGGTAAAATATCACAGGTTTATTACTATGTTGAAGCAACTTTCCATCAACGTTCCATTGATAGAAGCTTTGGAGCAAATGCTTGGGTATGCAAAGTTTATGAAAGATATGGTGACAAAGAAGAGGTCTGTAAGTTTTGAAGATGATGATAGATTGCAGCATTGTAGTGCTATTGCTACAAGGTCTCTTGTGCAAAAGAAGGAAGATCCTGGTGCCTTCACGATTCCATGTACTATCGAGCTGGTACACTTTGCTAAGGCATTGTGTGACCTTGGTGCTAGCATCAACCTCATGCCATTGTCTATTTACAAGAAGTTTGGTCTAGTGGACCCAAAGCCCACTACTATGTGATTACTGATCGCTGATCGAACTGTGAAGAGGCCCATTGGTATAGTCCATGATTTTCTAGTGGATATGGTGTTTTTCATTTTTTTGGCGAATTTTGTGATTCTTGACTGTGAGGTTGATTTTGAGGTTCCCATCATCCTTGGGAGATCATTTCTTGCCACAGGGCATGCATTGGTTGATATGGAGAAGGGGCAGATGAAGTTCAGACTGAACAATGAAGAAGCAACATTCAATTTTTGTAGATCCATGAAGCAGAGTGGTAAGCTCCAAATAGTATCTGCTATAACTTATAGGGTTGAGAGTGGAACATAAGTGCAAATTGAAGAGCGACTAGGTATTGAGGCACTAACAATAGTTATGATGAACTTCAAGAGTGATGGTATTGAAGAGTACGATGAGTTAGTAGATGCACTAGATAGATGCGAATATCGGTCAAAACCAAAGACGTATGAGGTAGACATGAAGAATCATGAGTCCCCACCAGTGAGACCATCTATTATGGAGGCACCGAAAGTGGAGCTTAAAGCTCTACCATCGCATTTGATGTATGTATTTTTGGGTAGAGAAAATACTTTGTCGGTCATCATTGCGACAGATTTAAATGCAAGACAAGTAGAGTGCTTAGGGACTGTGTTAAAGAGGTTTAAGCGAGCTATTGGGTGGACTATTGCGGATATTATTGGGATCCCTCCCAGTATTTGTTCTTACAAAATCCAACTCATGCCAGATCACAAGCCTAGTATCGAGCACCAAAGAAGACTAAATCCACCTACGCAAGAGGTAGTTAAAACAGAGATCATCAAGTGGTTGGATGCCGGAGTTATTTATCCCATTGCAAATCGTATTGGGTGTGTCCTGTTCAATGTGCGCCCAAGAAAAATGGGATCACTGTGGTTCCTAATGAAAGAACCGAGCTTGCTTTGATGCGGCCCATGACTGGATGGAGAGTCTGCATGGACTATAAGAAGTTAAATGCTTGGACAGAAAAGGACCATTTCCCCATGCCATTCATGGATCAAATATTGTATAGACTTGCTAGTAAGGGTTGGTATTGTTTTCTTGATGGTTATTCGGGATACAATCAGATTTCTATAGCTCCAGAAGACCAAGAGAAGACCACCTTCACTTGCCCTTATGGAACTTTTGCCTTCAAAAGGATGCCATTTGGTTTGTGTAATGCTCCAGTGACATTCCAGTGGTGTATGATGTCAATATTATCTGATATGGTGGAGGACACTATTGAAGTGTTCATGGATGATTTCTCTGTGGTAGGTGACTCTTTTGTCTATTGCCTAGATCATTTGGTCGAGTTCCTGAAAAGGTGTGAAGATTGCAATCTATTGCTAAATTGGGAGAAATGCCACTTTATGGTCAAAGAAGGAATCCTGTTAGGCCATAGGATTTCTGAGAAAGGTATCTAGGTTGATTTAGCAAAAGTTTAGGTAATAGAAAAGCTTCCACCACTGATATCTGTAAAAGGTGTTAGAAGTTTTCTTGGGCATGCAGGTTTCTATAGGAGGTTCATCAATGACTTCTCTAAAATTACACATCTTTTGTGCAAACTACTCGAAAAGAAGTCTAAGTTTGATTTTGATGATACTTGTCTGAGCGAATTTGAAGAGTTGAAGGAGAAATTGATTACTGCACTTATTATTATCTCACCAGATTGGGGACAACTGTTTGAGGTAATGTGTGATGCAAGTGGAGTGGCGCTTGGTGTGGTATTGGGACAAAGGAGAGAGAAAATACTTTATTCTATTTATTATGCTAGCAAAGCTCTAAATATGGCCCAGAAGAATTATACTGTGACCAAACAACAGCTTCTTGCGGTGGTTTAGGCATTCAAAAAATTTCAATCCTATTCACTTGGTACTAACGAGTGCATACTGAGCATTATTTATTGAGGTATCTGATGGCGAAGAAGGATGAAAAACTGAAGTTGATTAGATGGGTATTGTTGCTGCAGGAGTTTGATTTTGTGGTAAAAGATAGAAAAGAGACCGAAAATCAAGTTGCCGATCACTTGTCCAGATTAGAGGAAGAAGCTATGCTAATGTTTGGTGATGGGGATGAAATTAATGATACTTTTCCAGATGAGCAGGTTTTTGTTGCTTCTCATGATCTAATTCCTTGGTCTGCAGACTTTGCTAATTATTTGGCAAGCGATTTGGTGCCTCCAGATTTGTCTTTTCACCAAAGGAAGAAGTTTATGCATGACGTGAACAAATTATTTTGGGATGAGCCTTACTTGTATCGTAGTTGTACAGATGAGATTATTCATCGTTGTGTGCTCGAGGTTGAGACATTGAGTGTAATTGAAACATGTCATTTGTCGCTTGTGGGTGGGCATCATAGTGGTATTCAGACTACACATAAGATTTTGCAGTGTGGGTACTACTGTCCTACCATCCACCAGGATGCTCATGATTTCGCAAAGTCATGTGATCGTTGCCAAAGAAAAGGAGGGATTTCAAAGAGGCAAGAGCTTCCTATGAATCCCATATGGTAATAGAGTTGTTTGATATATGGGGCATTGATTTATGGGTCCATTTGTGAGTTCACATGGGATGAAATATATTCTTGTTGCGGTTGATTATGTATCAAAGTGGGTGGAAGCAGTTGCTCTCCATAGCAATGAAGGTAAAAGTGTCACCGCATTTTTGAAAAATAATATTTTTCTCCAGATATGGTACACCAAGAGAAATAATTAGTGATGGAGGTTCCCACTTTTGTAATAAATTGTTCAAGGCACTACTTGATAAATATGGTGTCCACCACAATGTAGCCACTCCTTACCACCCACAGACTAGTGGGCAAGTTGAAGTGGCTAACAGAGAGATTAAACAGATTTTGGCGAAGACTGTAAATGCTAACAAAACGGATTGGTCAAGGAAGCTTGATGTTGTTCTATGGGCCTATCGCACTGCCTACAAGACTCCCATAGGTATGTCTCCTTACCAACTTGTGTATAGGAAGTCTTGACAATTACCAGTAGAGCTAGAGCATAGTGCAATGTGGGCAATGAAGAAACTAAATTTGGATTGGGGCGCCGCATCTAATCAGAGAATGAATGACTTGAATATGCTTGATGAGTTTCGCCTAAAAGCTTATGAAAGTTCAGCCTTGTACAAATAGAAGATGAAGCGGTCCCATTATCAAAGAATTGAAAAGCGAGAATTTGTGGTTGGTGATCCTGTGCTTCTATTCAACTCGAGGTTGCGCTTGTTTCCAAGAAAACTCAAGTCCAAATGGACTGCGGCATTTTTGCTCACAAAAGTGCTCCCCCATGCAGCAGTTGAGCTTGAGAATAGGGAAGGAAAAATGTTCATGGTAAATGGGCAAAAGATCAAGATCTATCTAGGAAATGCTGAGAGTATATATAGGAAATGATTAAGGCCTACCATCTTGATGAAGTCGAAGTAATCAAGAGACCTGCGTCGTGCCTCGACGTTAAATCAAGCGTTGCTTAGGAGGCAACCCAAGATGTACAATCTAGCCAACGATAGGTTTTTGTTTCCATCTAACAGTTCAGTGTTTTAGTTGATTCTCTGTATTAATTTAGATTGGTGTTTAAGTTTTAGTTTTTTTAGTGTTGGCTAGAACTAGCATGGGGTCCGTGTCTATAAAGTGTCCAAAAAAGGAAAAAAGAATAACCTAATGGTTGCTACATCTGGAGGGATGAAATGAAAAATCTACAGAAAAAGGTCTGGTGCAGAGGTCTATGGGCCGCATTGACGGTCCGTGGTTCAATTCACGGACCGTAAATGGTGTCTGTATATCCCAGGTATGTTATGAATTTTTTTCCAGTTAAAATGTCATTGAAGGTCCCAATCTACTAACCATTAATGGACCCACGGACCGTAGACGGGGTCTCGTGGGTCCAAACTCTAAGGCTGCCTAACCCGACCCGGACAGCCCTATTTAAAAAACCTCCAATTTTAAATCATTCCACTTCCGTCCATTTAATCCCACAACCATTTCATAACCTCCCAAACTCCTTAAATCACTAAATAATCACTCTATCACTCCCCAAATTAATCTTCCATTCCTTTTTCTTCAAACCCCTAAATTCACTTTCCTCTACAAAAATTCCACAAGGTCTGGTGTTCAGGTTAGTAACCAATCACTAATTCTTTGGTCTTGCAAAGCCTAGTGTCGTCACTCAATCACCCCACTCCTTGTTGCCTGTAAGGTAATACAACTTTCCCTCACTTTGAATTTCGGTTCATAGATTGAATATAGAAAGTCGGGAGTCGGGTCTTGACCTTGGGTAATTGGTAGATGTAATTGCCTGATAAAATTGAAACTTACAATACCCTTGAAATGATAGATAATGAATGTGTTGCTTTATTGTATGTGATTATAAGTCTAAATGTAGGTTTCTACTTAGGGTTCCACAGTTTGTCTTAAATACTTGGTTAAAATGATTAATTGAAATCCTGAGAATGACAAACTAGCATGATTCAATGTTGAAATACATAGTTAGACTTGGATATTGTTGAAAATTGTCTAAGATGTGAAGTTGAAAATAAAAAATGGATGAAACCCGACACAGTCCACATCGATGATACCCCGTCTACGAATCATAGATCCATCTACGTACCGTGGACTAGATTCGTGGTTGGATACATTTGTAATTTCACCAAATGTGAAACCACGGATGTAGACTATGGTCCATCTACGGACTGTTCTGCACATCTGTGGTTACTATCTGTAACCAACAGTGTTGGTCCTCTGATCCATGGAAGGGTTTCACGGACAGTAAATCAGTCTACGAACCGTAGGTCTCCTACGTAGATGACCATTGTAGCCTCTGTCTAAAATTTTCATAGGACTTTGTTATTATACATTTATAGTTCTAAATTTTTTTAGTGTGTTTATGGTTAGTTTTGGCACTAATATCTCTTCCACAGGTATGATGGCACCCAAGAAGATACTCACTTACTCAAAACAGGGCAAGTCAAAATTTGTTGCCCCTAGCTTCAGGTTAATCGATGAGGACACGGACACGGGAAAGGATCCAACATACATTCCTCCGAACTCAAAGAATTCTCCTATTGCACCCCGAGCCACCAGAGGCACCCCCCAGAAAGTGGTTCCCATCGTAGTATCTGTCTCCCAGTCTGATAAGGAGCATACATTGATCGGGTCACCAACTGGGCTGCTTCTAGTGCAGCTGAGGGGTCTACGTCTTGCTCTGATTCTTGCCAGGCTTTAGGCTCTGAGTCTAGCCATGCTTCAGGGTCCGAATCTGCCCATGCTACAGGTTCCAGTGCTAAATCAGCCACAGGGTTCGGTAAGAATGATTAAGCTGCCTCATCTTATGAGGCCACTAGCTCGGAGTCTGTACCTGCACCATGGAATGATGATCCTACTCCAGTAGTCGGCGAGCTAAATAGATGGTGTGTAGAGGGCCAATAGCAAATTTATCGAGATGCCAAGGTGATAAATGATAAACAGAAGATGGCTCGACTTATTATAGAGGAGCGTAGAGTTCTCACGGAGAGCTTACTCACTGTCCCATACATCCACCAGCTTTTTAACCTTCAGAAGTGTGAATGGATGGCTCAAGACCCAGGGATGTATAGAGAGCAGATTGTGTTGGAATTCTACGCCTCTTATGTTGCCACTCTCCGTGGTTCGATTTCCAAGCGGTCAAAGCCCCTAGCCCAAGATCCTCTCACTTCCACTATGGTCAGAGGTTGTTCGGTGGACATATCACCTACCACCATCATCTTCTTTCTTTATGGTCATACCACGGGTCACTCTTGGTCACTAAAAATAGCGGAGTTTGATTACAGATAGGACATCGTGCAGAGTGGCACTTTCCAGAGGAATGCTGAATAGCGAGAGGCTGTTACACTAGGGTTGGTTAAGTACATTGTTGCAGATGGTGAGCGTGCAGAATGGGTTGCCACTCCACGGTTGGGTATCTGAAAGGCCACATTAAATTTTGTGGTCAAGTTCTTCTGGTTGTTGGTGCATAACAAGATATTGCCTACAAAAGCTAACAACCAACTCACATGGGATAGAGAGGTCATGGTTGCAGCATTGGTAGCAAGAGTGGAGATTGACTTTACCCTCATGCTGCTGGTAGAGATTCACGATAGAGCATTCAAGACCTCTACTATTACCCTTTGCCATGTTTGATCTTCCAATTGTGTAGGGACTCTGGAGTGCCGATCTGACACTGTGATAGGTTGATCCACCCTACAGGGACTTTGGATATAGGCCTCATTCGTGATGAGGCAAACATGGCGGAACCTCGTAGAGAGCCCAGATTGATGTACCTCCCTTGGGTGCTGATCTTGCACACACGATGGGGCAGGCACATTACTATGACCCTAGTATACTAGATCACACCGATACTGTCCCAGCCTTCTCTTCTCAGGCATCTAGTATGACTTCTAGCTCATCCTGATCCATACCACAGTTTGGGGCAGTTGTTGTCCCGTTGGCCATAGTACAGATATTAGAGGTTCAGATGGCCACACTGTTGCATCCCATCCAGCCTTGGATGCAAAAGTCCATAGCAGAGTCCGAGGCCAAAATCGAGTGAAAACTGGAGGGAATGATGGAACTAAAGGTCCAGGTTGTTAATAAGTATCTTGATGCCTTTGAACTGAGAATCCTTGAGCGACCAACCCCAACAATACATCTATCCTCTTTTCAGTTCGAGTTAGCGAGTCTCCGGGTCGACATTTATGCCATTGTTGCTACCCTTACAGTTGAGCCTCAGGCTGCACCTACTGCGTTGGCTAAAGACACGGTACTTGATGCTTTATTTAGTGAGACCGCCAAGGAGGAGCCCAAGCGTACACATACTAAAGGTAAGAGGCACCGTTCTAGTCACACTAAGGAGGAAAAAGCCCAAAAGAGACAACAAAGGCAGGAGAAGGAGGCTAGGAAGGCTTTGATTTTAGATGAAGAGTTGCGCCAGCGTAGGGTGTGTGAGAGTGTTGCAGGCAGGAGAAGGAGGCTAGGAAGGCTTTGATTTTAGGTGGGCAAGAGAATGTGGTTCCGGTGGTTCCCCCGGATAAGACTAATGTGGAGATTAGAGAGGCTTTTCTCTCCCTAGCCCATGCCATGACTACTCAAAAAAATAGAGATTCGAGGCCTAAGGTGAACACTATTGAGAGTACCGTGGCCTCAAGGTTAAGGGATTCCACAAGGATGAACCCTCCTACCTTCTTGGGTTTTAAGGTAGATGAGGACCCACAAAACTTTAAATATGAGGTGTTTAAGATTGTGGATGCAATGGGAGTGACTACTAGGTAGAAGGCGGAGTTGGCTTCTTACCGACTAAAGGATGTAGCTCAAGTGTGGTTGGAGGCATAGGGAGATGAGAGACCCATAGGTGCTACCCAATAGATTGGGGAGTGTTTAAGACGACCTTTGTTGATAGGTTTTTCCCCTTAGAGTTGAGGGAGAAAAAGTTGGTTCAGTTCATGAACCTACGTTAAGGGAATATGAATGTGAAGGAATACTCAGTCAAGTTTACCCAACTGTCAAAGTATGCTCCTGCCTTGGTAGCAAATTCTAGGGCTAGAATGAATAAGTTTGTGATGGGGGTTTTCGGTTTGGTTGAAAAAGAGTGACGTACGGCTATGCTCCATCATGATATAAATATATATAGGCTTATGGTTTATGCTCAACAACTTGAGGAGACAAAGCTTAGGAGGATGAATAGAGATATGAAGATTGCTAGGCCGGATGAACAAAACCAATCTTGGTCTAAGAAGAGGTTCTATAACCCAGATTCTTCAATGGTCAACAATGATAGGGTGTTTAACCCTAAACCTCAAAGAGGGAATGAAGGTGGTTCTAGTTTTGAGAACCCTAGGTGTGATACTTGTGGAAAGCAACATTTGGGATGCTTTGGATGTGGGAGTAAGAGTCATAAGATGAGAGATTGCCCTACACTTAAGGCAAAAGGTAAAGAGACCAATTAAGTTGCTCATAATGGCCCAAATCCAAATGCTCCTAAGAGGAACCATTTCTATATGCTTCAATCTAACAAGGATAAGGGAATAAATGAAGGTAAGTCAATTTTCATTAATGTTTGATGATAACCTTAGATGGATTTACCCCAAGTGGGGTATGATGAGTTGAGTAGTAAGGTTGTTGATATCCTTATCTTTTCCTTCTACTCTAATTTAAGTTTGAAACAAAGAGTTCTTAGTAGCATGTTGCATGTTGGAGTCTTATGTGAACTGAGTTTCCGTATTCTCCTTATGATGTGCATATTTTAGGTGAATTCTTGTTTAAGAAAATAAATGAATTTTCTTGATTATGTCCCTCATGATTTATATGCATTTATGAAGAATTGTTTAAATTTCTCAATGAGATGCCTAGTTGAGCATGCCTTGATATGATCTTGATATTGCATGATTATGCTTTTGAGAGAAATTGTAACGTGAGCCTATAAATGTTGTAATGAGCATGATATGCGATGGAGAAGGAAGTTCCTCCAAAGAAATGAGAAATGGTAAAGTTTTGTGCATATTGAGTCGTAGATGCTATTCCTACATCCTTGAATTGCATGAAAGTCTTGTTGTAATGCTTTTTATGTGGAGTTGATGTTTCCTCCTTGATGTGTGTAGTAGTAATGATATTACCTGCTTGTTGTGGGCTGCTAGTCCTAGATTCTTTACTCTATAATGTTTGAAGTGTCATTCGAGGACGAATGTTCCCAAGTGGGGTATATTGTAACGCCCCTCAAAATGAAATAGGATAATTAGAGCTTCACATGTCTATTAGTTGTTGATAAACTTGTATAAATGTTTGAAAATGAGTTTATAAGTCAGTTTAGTTGAGATTGAAGTAAAACGTCAAAGGGACGACCAAGACATTCGAAAACTAGTTTTTTATGTGTTGGTGTATTCTAGTATGTTGTTCATGTTTTTATGTGTTGTTTGGAGTCTAAAATCAGTGAAAGTGCACCTAGTGTCTTAATCAATATTTTTAGGGTCAAAACGTTTGGGTACGACTCCCCGAGACCACCTTAAGGGTCCCCGAGGAGGACCCCAACCCTTGGCCAACCAAGCTGCCAAGACAGCTTGAAGTTGCTCATGGAGGGAGCATGTCCGCGTCGCGGACTAGCTCCATCATAGGCCAAAATTTTGGTCTGTGTCACGGACTCTGCTTTCTCGAAATTTAATTTCCAAAAACTTGTGGGAACACCTCCACGTCACGGACTAGTTTCCCGATGAAATCTGCAAAAATAAAACTCAAGTTTGACTTGTTTAAAAGGTCCAACTAAGTCAAGGGTAGTTTGGGGAATTATTATAAATCGTTATTCTACCTATTCTATGGTATTTTAAGTTGATTAAAACCCCATAACCTAGAATTAGACCTCATTATCCAAATTGCGCCTTCCCGCTCAAATAAATTCTCTCTAGAACTCCATGGAAGACATTGATGAAGCTTCAAGCTAGGGGATGGGTTCCTACTTATTTCTCCTTTAAATTCCTAAGGAAATTAATCACAAAGGTATGGGGATTTTATCTTTGATTCTCCTTTCAATCAAAGAGCCAAATCAAAGTGATTTCAATGTTTTACAAAAACACTAAAAACCCCAATTTCAATTCTAAGCTTGGGTTCTTGCATGAAAGTATTTCAAATGATGATTTATGTTACTATTGATTGATTTTAAGATAAAAAAACTCCATGAACCCTTGCATATCTTGAAATCTTAATTTTGGGTCTAAAGTGGGTGTATTGATTATGAGCTAATAATGTGATATTTATTTGTAGATTGTTATGGGCTATTGATTTATGTTTTTTTCTATATTGAATTATGAGGAATTGATGGTCAATTGTGTTATATTGGATGTTGGCCTTGAATGGGCAACTGTTACCTAAGGTTTATGATGATGATGAAGTTGTGAATAGATTATTGATTCTAATATTATATATATATATATATGTGTGTGTGTGTGTGTGTGTGTTGTAGATGTTAGAATTGTGAGGTTTAATCCATTTGAAAGTGGGGAGGTGTTTACTTTATAAGCACGTTGTGATCATGGCCTTGTAGGCAAAGTTGGATGATTGTTGTTTTGAGTAATGTTGATTATGTGAAGGTAATGTGATATGATATGAATTTGTGTATGGTCTAGGAGTATGAAAGGTGACCTTGTGTAGAGACTTTACGTGTTATGCTTGGTTGTTGTCTTCTTTGAATGACTAATAATGAAGGTGAGGTTAGGATAGACTATGTTTACCTACTCTCACACCTAGTGAATAATGAATGAAAAGAATGAAACAATGGGTGAATGATTGAAAAGAGTGGGAGTTAATGCTAATGAATGAAAGTCGGGTCTATTGTAAGGATAGTCTCATAAAATACTCCTTTGAATGAATGGGGTTCCTAGATGAAAGGTTTTCTTATCTTTGAATCCAAGGGCTTCCCTAAATGAATGAATGTTGGGCTAGGATGGGTACTCCTTCGTGAGTTTAGATGTGAGTACTTGTTAGCAATCCTTATCCCTAAATGAATGAATGTTGGGCTAGGATGGATACTTCTTCGTGAGTTGAGATGAGAGTACTTAGTAGCAATCCTTATCCCTAAATGAATGAATGTTGGGCTAAGATGGGTACTCCTTCGTGAGTTGAGATGAGAGTACTTAGTAGCAATCCTTGTCCCTAAATGAACGAATGAAATGAATGTCCAACTCCGTGGGGAGTAATGTCTAGCACTGAGAGGATATGAAGATGGGTGGATACTCCTTTGTTAGTTGAGATGTGAGTATTTAGTAGCAACCCTTAAGATGGGTGCCCCTTCGTTAGTTGAGATGTGGTTACTTAGAAGCAATCCTTCTATCCCTTAACTTTGTGCCCACATGGTACTAGCTAATGGTCTTTACCACGTAAAGGCTAAAAGAATGACCCTACCTTAGGCAAGTCGGGATCTCTCATCCGGTAAGGGTTACTACCGGGATTCCATGTCAAGCTCCATGGTCTATGTCAGTTAAGTCTCTTCCCCCACATTAATAAATAAATGAACTAAGGTCTATTAAGGGTGTACTACTTAGGATAGGTTGTGGAATGGGACATCATCTAGACATTGCACAAGTAGACATTTAAGAGAGATCTTGGTGTGTCTTAGTAATGATAATGAATAAGTCTTATTGGGCTAATTAATGAAAGTGTTGGTCGTTGAGCATGCTAATGTGAAAGTGAGTCATAAAGAATTCAATGTAAGTGCTTATGTTGAATTGAATGTATGTGATGATCTTATGTCATTAGTGAATGAAGTTGTTTATATGCACTAAGTCGAATGAACGATTTATGTTGAAATGTGAATGGAGCTTGCCTTGTGTAGCCTTAAGGATCACTTGGGTGTGGTATGGAGAGGTAGTATGGGCTACCTCACGATGTCTTACTTAGGTGAGTCTTGGGATGACATTTGATGAGTGTTCTAGCTTTATGAAGTGACTTGTTTGCTTATGTGCTTATATGTCGTATGAGATTAATTGGTGAAGGTTGAGGTACGCATGGTAGGTGCACTTTGTGTTACCTTAAGGTGGTGCCTTAGTGTGGGTGATGGTATGGGACATTGCCCATACATTGCACAAAGGTATTGCTTAAGGGTTACTTAAGGTTGAGGTCCAAGACAAGAAGGTAAAGGTAAATGGGTTATGTATGTTTATGATGTATTGTGAAGGATATGACTTTGTACCGTTGGTTGTGACTTGTGAGGTGCCTATTATGTTGATGTTCATGAGATTTTATCAAAATGGCATGAAAGCATAACTTCCAAATAAATGTCCTTTTTAGCATGTTTTGCATATCCTCATACTTAGTACGTGTGTTGTACTAACCCCTTTCTTCTATTTTACTACAAGTGTAGGTTGTGGTAACTAGGAGGGGATTGTGCTTTGGAGTTGCTTGGATTGCTTCACTCTTCCAAGTCTTTGGTATGTCCTCAAGATTCGAGGACTATGTTTAGAAGTTTCTTAATCATTGTAATAGACACTTAAGTTTCATTTCATTTGTAAAGGGTTGTGTCCCTTAGTAAGTTTTAAGTTCTTGTCTAAGATCGGCTAAAGAGACTTAGTAGTTCTGCTTGCGTATTGATGTTTTCAAATGTTGATGACTCTTGAAGACTTATGGTTTTATTGAATAAAAGTTTTAAATTCTTAGTGATTTTTATGATCTATGCAATGAATGGATGCTAAGGCATGTATAAGACCTCCGAGAGGTCGAATATGCATGTAACGGCTAGGGGATGCTCTCGGGTCGTTACACTCAACCTTAAAGCAATGGTGCTCACACTAGGATTCACTAAGGGCCCAACTTTCCTATTTGCTTGTGCTGTTATAGCTTGGGCTTGTGTGGTGACGGCTTGAGTTTAAACCGTCATAAGTTAAGTAAAGGTTTGGAGAGCCTCCCTTATCTCCACATTAGTCATAGCCCATTTATCATTAGGAGCTTGTATTCAGTGCCTATAATTATAAGAGAAGGTTTAGGAGAAAGGACTTCATAGAGTTAGGACTCCAGAGCATAACTAAAGAGTAATGGAAGAAGTGAAAGTTCCTACACATGTTATAGCCTATCATTCATAAATGAGGCGCGCTTCACACTCATGAACAAGACTCTACTAGATGTGGTTCATGAGACATCAACCTAAATACCATTCCCGAAACCTTACGCTCTGATACCAAGTTTGTCACGACCTGGGGTTACGCCCTACAATTAACACGATGTAATTGACCCCCGAAGGGGTCGCATACAAGCCCTTAGCATAATCATAACACGAAGGTATAGAAAATGTGGAAAATTTAAAACGTTTATAGTAGAAGTAAAACTTCATTTTCGTAACCGAATATCATATGAATCTAGACTATGTCTCATTTACCCTCTAAAACATAGGAATACAAAGTTTGGGACTTAGCCCTTTACATTAATAAAAGACTCAAAATAAGAACTACAATAGGAAACTAAGAAATGGATAATCCGTCCTCAAACTTGAAGACTCACCACAGCTTGGAGATAAGCAATCCAAGTCTTCTTCAAGAAAGGAGAGTGTATGTCACCTAGCCTGAACCTACACTTATCAAAATGTAGAAGAAGTAGGGGTTAGCACATAATATGTACTAAGTATGGAAAAATGCATAAAATCCTTGAAATATGATAAAAGGACATTCTAGTGAAAAGTATGCATTTATCAAGTTTGGAAACCAACATGCATTTTCAATGTAAAAGACAAGTTATAATCACATTTATACTCGTAACATAGTAACATCAATACCTTAGCAACCCCGAAGGAACACTTGTGCAATGTATGGTTGTAATCCCATAATGCCAACCTTACTAAGCACTCTTTTGAAGCTACCTTAGTCGTACATATCATCTTTAGACCTCATCAAAAACAATAGTCACAAATGACGAACTAGTCATGTACATTACTTGAATTATAAGGAAAGTCATTCATAACAACTATCTATTCAGCATACATGCATACATTCAAATCTCATCATAATATAAAGGAACCATTCCATGACATCCTACTAAGTCTACTTGTGAAATATGCAAGTGAAGTCCCATACCCCCATTCCTACTAAGTAAAAATCACCAAGAAGTCATAGTATAGTTCATAACTCACTCATTATCTTTATTATATAGGGAAAAGCAGACATAACCGGCATAGACCATGTGAGCTACATGGAATCCGGTGTCATGTAACCCCACACTGAAAAAAGGTGTCCTACTTGCCTAAGGTAGAACTAAATGTATAGCTATAAGGTGGATCCACTAGCTAAAGACCTATGTGGGCACATAGTTATGGGATAGGGAGATTGCTTCTAAAGACCCTACCACTTGCATTGGCGGATGAGCTTCCATCTCATGAGTTAATTTAGATTATCCAACCTATTTCACTGACGGAAGGGTCTTTACCTCACATTCCATATCCTCTTGGTACTAAGCTTTATTTCCCAATTATACATAATTACTTTTGAATTGTATTTACATGTGTGAAAGAGTGCTCTACCCTTCATTGAATACAACTCATAAAATAGCTCATAGATTCAATAAAGTGAGAACCAACTTTCAACCTTAGAATCATCATTATCATGTGAGTAAGCCTTTCACATTATTGTTCATAGTGTTTTCATGAGAATAGACTTTATATCAACACAACAACATTATCATCAACCTAGAAAATTCATACATAATCAATTTTAAGGGTAACGAAAGAATAGCCTTTTAACAATACCTCAATTTATACAATAGTCATAGGATCTTCTCTTTCTAAGTGAATCATTAGTCAATACAAAACATTCATCAACATGAATATACCATAGCAATTTACCCCCTCTCAAGGGTTATGAATCATGTCTCACAATTACACCTAGAGATACTACATTAGGCATGAATAAAACAAGATTCATTAACTAGATTAACATAGATACAATTCATAGTAATCACCTTGTATCAATACACCCATCATAATTGATGAAATTGGGGTCATGTGGGAGTATATGGTGTCATGGGGAATTTTACAATAAAAATCACCATTAAACATCAAATCATCCATAATATAAGACAATTAAAATAATGAAATAGTTTTTAGGAAGAACCCATTATTAGATTGAAAACCCTAGTTTTATGAATTTGAAATCACAGAGTTGAAAGGCTTCATGGAGAAAAGTGTTCCATGAGTCAGGTCTCCTATACTTTAATTAATGTTTTCCTCATGAAATTAGAGTGAATAATATGGGTCTTGAAGCCCTAGCTTGACCTTGGTGATGTTCTTCAATGGAGTCTAGAGAGAACAATTTCTTGGAGAGAAGAAATCCTACCTTTTAATAATTAAACTAGAACTTACATAATTTATTTGACCCTTGGTAGAAATTCTTGACAACATTTCGTATCCCATCCACGGGGCATGGATGGATCCATGGGGCGTGGATAGATCCATGGACCATATTGGTAACTCCTGGATTGGGTCTGGGTCTTGTCTTTTGGACTTGTCTAGGATTCATCCATGAGTCCCCAATCTATGGGCCGCGGAATGGTCCATGGACCGTACTGCGCTAACGTGGTTTGGGGCTGCGACTATGTGTTTTTGGGGAAGTTTGGGGAAGCTAAGTCTTGACTCATGACTCCCATCTACGGGGCGTGATTCAACCCACAACTCATGGATGCCCCATTCGTGGATAAAGCTATTTTTGGACAGCTTTTGAGCTGCCCCCTTGGCCCTCATCAAGGACCCTTAAGGGGTCCTTGGGGAGGCCATGCCTTGATGTTTTAGGACCTAAAACATTAGTTCTAGGTTAAGGAGGTCATTTTAGAACTTTAATCTTTACGTTCAACTCATTAAGGACACTAGACTACATGTTAGGCTCTAGCTTAGGTCATTAGATTTCTGGGGTGTTACTAGCATGATCTCCAACATAAGCATCATATAAACATACGTCAACATAAGACATAGTAAATGAGCATAGGAGATAAGTCATAATTATATAAGCATAATTGGATCTTAGTCATCAATACCATAATAGCACCATTCTCAAGTAACTTCAAAATGATGCATGTGCGAATCAATAATAGCACCCCATAATACCACCCAAGCCAAGTATCCCTTTTTGGTCATCTTAATCATGGTCTATATGCATGGTTAAATCTTAATCCTTTATACTATAAGGGAACCATACTTCTAAGTGACTTTAAAGCACACTTGTGCAATGCATGAAAGGCATCCTATAGTACCCTTCACACTAAGCATAACCTTGAAGTCGTCTTAGTCATATTAACCCTACTTTGGTTTTAATATTGGCTATATTCATTTAGACAAGGGAATTATCACATTTAGTCAATCATATCTTGGAAGGCAACTATAGCAACAACCCAAGCTAAACTATACTATGTGTAGAAACCCTTTATGTCTAGCCTTAAGTCATACTTGTGCAATGTATGGATAGTATCCCATACTGCTACCCACACTAAGTACCCCTTCAGACCATCATGAATGTGCACTAGTTTGGGGCTAATCCCTCTATTCTATTTTCCTCTATTCATATAAGGTACTTATCTATTTAGTACTAGGCAAGCCACAACCCATGAATGAACTCTATTTCTCAATTCAAGGCTACCAAGGAATAACCCCCTATTAGGCTAGACCATGCTATCACATTACTAACATAACTAGGTTAAGCTAAGCTAACTACTTTGGAAGACATACTAACATGCAAGTCCAAGCTATTCTAGGAAAGGTACAAGTGTCCTATCCTAGCTACCATGAAATAGTCCTAGAGCAACTAAGTCATGATACCCTTACAAGTATACTAGGATACAAATGCAAGCTTTCCTTAGGAGAGTATGATTCTCAATCCTAAGCTATCCTTAGGAGAGTATGAATCCTCAATCCCAAGCTACAATGAGTAACCTAACACAAGTTACCCTTGAAATGCATCTTACAATGCAAAGTCAAGCTATCCTTGGGAGAGTATGGATCCTCAATCCTAAGCTACCCTTAGGAGACTACAAGTCCTCAATCTGAAAGCTACCATGAAATGGTCTTGGCCAAACCAAGTCATGCTACTATGAAGGCTATCTAAAAATGCTACTTGAAGCTACCCATATGATAGTATAAATCCTCAATACTAGGCTACCATGAATACTCCTAACTCATGCTATCAGGAAATGCATTTTACAATGTCAAGTCAAGCCATCCCTTAGGAGAGTATAGATCGTCTATCCTAAGCTATCAGTCTCGGTCTTATCCTACAAAGCAAAGCTATACATGAAGAGAACATACATCACAACTTCAAGATATTCTAGTCTAACATTCTTTGATTCATTTTAGGTTATTAAGACAACCTAGAATCCTTCTATGTAAGAGAACCTGTGGATGTCCTACCTACTTTATGCCAAAGTGTGTAAGAGAGAAGCAATACATAAAACAATCACAAAATATTAGCTTTACCCCCAAAGCCCTACCATTGATGGCTAGAAGCCCTACTTTTAAGATTTATTCTACCTTCATCATACTAGACTAGATCACAAGACATATTAGTCACATGCCTTAATCATAGGAAATTCGAAGCATACTTCATCATTAAGTCTCAATTTCAATCATTACAATTCATGATCTATCATACATTCATAAACCTAGTATCAATTCATTCTTTCATATTTCTATACTTGAATAAGTTCTATACATGATAACAATTCTAGAGAATCTATCAAGAATCATTAATTTCACTTCGCAAGACATAAACCCACATACATTATTTCTAGGGTTAATCATGGAATTCCCATGAATTCTTCATAATATCATGAATAAACACTAAATTAATCATATATAAGTATTATCCAACTAATTGGAATCACACCCATCTAAAACCAACACATTGGAAGCTACCCTTGCTTAGATTGGGGTTCTTCTTCACTAATTAAGAGAAAACGTAGGGGACTCTATCTATAGAATAACCCATAGATGAATAAGATAAACATACCTCAACTCAAAGCCCTAAAGAACTGTTGCTTCAATGGTGAATTTGACCTAGGTTGCTGCCCCTCTTCTGTTTCTTGTTCTTTGCTTCTATAGAGAGAAATATTTGAGAGGAAGTGGGTTCTTTAGATGAATGACTTAATGACTTATTTTAGAGTCTTATTAGGTATTTATAGGTGGTTATTTAACTAATTAGCCTACGTCTTGATTATTCCACAATTTGGACTCATTTAGGGCTATATTTTAATAAAATTAGTGTCTTCAAATGCATACAAAGCTTTGATGCTCTCAATTAAAAAGGAACAAAGAGACTTAATGAACGGAGAAAATACTTCTTGAGGATCGCCTAAACTATTAGGCGAGTCGCCAAAAGGTCCTAAATCCCGTCGAATGTTCCAGTGTGCCGAGCCCTGAAGGAGAAGGTAAGTGTACGATGAAAAGGAGCATTTGGCGCATCACCGAGTAGCTCCATGAAGCATCACTCTATTGCCCAATGCCTCAACATGTAAGATTCCTGAAGACAAAAGTAGAAAGGCAATGAACTACACCAAAGGGCAAATCGCCAAGTGTATCGGCAATCCCGACTAACTGTGTCGAATGGTCCTTCGCAGCAGAAATTTTTCAACACTATAAATACTTGTTTAAATTGTTAGCTTAGTATCAAAATTTAGAGAAATTTATTTTTCGAGACTTGGAATATTTCTGTTTTAGTTCTTAAAGTTTTTGGAGACATTGGACTTGAACTTGAAGATTTGAAGATTTTCAATTCCAAGAAATTGGAAGTGGGTCTCGAAGAATCTTCATCCTTGACGTGTTTAAAGACTTTATTCATCGTACCCACTTGATGGAAACATTTTTTGGTATCAATTTCTATCTCTTTTTCATGCCTATCTAAAGCCTAATTCTTGGGGTGTGATTTTGTCAATATGGGTTAAATTTACTAGTGGGTGTTTCTTATTGTTGGTATATTCACTGTTTAAATGTGATTTCGTTTAGTACTTGTGTTTGAACTTAATGAGATTGTAGTTGTAAATACGATTTCATCTTAGTGTTTTTGACTTACTCGAGAAAGAGGTTTTAAAACTAAGACTACTAAATTGATACCCGATGGTTATTGGGTCATCATGGGTTCAGCTTGAGACAATGAATCCTGGGCCCTCTCCCACACTTTCAGCTCGAGATAGTGAATGGGCTATGGTGGAGGCTGTGCTTAAATGTGAAAACTCGGTGTTCTAGAGAAACCGAGTTGATTAGGGGTAAGTTGCTCTAGAGAAAATATACCCCTACTAAAGTGTAACCTTGTTACAAAAAATCAGCGATGTACTATCAATAAAATTTATCTGGTAGTGTCTTTTATCTCATATTTCTATCATATCCCAAGAGTCACATGTTCCTATACTGTTTCTTTATATTTTTGTCATTCTTGTTAATTAGCTAATACAAACCCCCATTGATAATTGACGCTTGCGTCACCCCTTAAATTTAGTATCTTTTTATTCATTAATATTTACAGCTATGATTGATTAGAACTTTATTTTAATTTCCTATTGATTCTTGAAACCACTCCCTATGCGAATGATCCCAACCCTTGGATGAGTTATATCACTACACACGATCATTGGCACTTGAACCGAAGTGGTGTCCTGATATGTGAACTAAAAATTGCGCCGCTACTGGGAAGTGATGTTATATTAGAAATTGTAGTTAAGTAGGATTTTTGTTCTTGTTAGTCGTAGTTTACTTACTTAATTTTTAGTTTTCTATTTTTCCTGTTTGAGCCTTGAAACAGAGGAGGTGAGTATGTCAAGCAGTACTCATGAGAAAGTAGAGTTTCCTCCATTAGAAGTTACGATAATCAGGGATCACATTCTAACCTTCAAACAATTGGAAGGTGAACGGAATCATAAGGCATTAGCAAGGTTTAAATCACTTTTGATTCAACGCCCACTCATGGAATTACCGATATTGTCCTCCAGGACTACTTCTAGAGAAGTCTTGGTCCAGGAAACAAAGCATTTACTGACCCACTCATTCCGGGTGGTATTACACAGCGGCCCTATGCGATAGTAGACCACCTTCTTGATCACATGGCTCAAGCAAACCAAGAGGTAGAGAAGGACTTCATATAGGCTGCATTGATGACCTAGATGGATGAGTTAGCCAAAAATATAGTGGAGATTGAAGTCCAATGCAAAAGGAAGGACATAGACTTCCCTCCTCACGAGCGAAGAAAGACCAAGGACAATGAGGGTAAACGCGTTGAGGGAATGCTCTCAATCATTCTCAACAAGGTAAGTGAGCATGATATGGTGCTGGAAGAGATGAAAGAGGGCATTGATGTGATAAAACAGATGATTGGTTCTCATTCCAGATCCATTCAGCTACTGGAGAACCTTACGGGCCATATGATGCCTCATCTCCATCCGCCTCAATGCAGGGGGTTGCCAAGTGATGTTTTGGCTAACCCTAAAACTGAAGTTTAGGTGTTAACTCGTGTCGTGCCACGATGTTAACTAAGGCGTTGTTTGGGAGGCAACCCAAAACCCTTTCTTTCTTTATATTTTTTTAGAAATAATGGTGTGTTGAATGTACATGTTAAAGTGTAGAGAGTGTGTAGAAATTGCGTTTGGCGAGCTAAAAGTTCCATTCAGTGAATCGCTGAATAGGTCGGCGATCCCGATGTTGTCAGCCATTTGGACGCCCATGTAACTGAAGGTCCTGTAAAACTCGGCGCGTTGCCGAGTAGATTGGTGAGCAGTACTAATGTCGCCAAATGGATGTCAACTGGACGGTTATTTATAGCCAAAGGTTTTAGAATTTCAAACTCTCACTTTCTCTCGCTTTTAAACTTCACAAACTCACACCAAGTTTGTATTTTAAATACTTTTGCATACCATAAGTATTTTGGTTGTTGATTTGTGCTGGGAGTTGAATTTCATTACCGCCTAACATTTCAGAGTACTTTATTCGACACAAAGGTTGGTTTTCTAAACCCTGAGTTTACTTTTGTAATTTGGTACTCATTTACAATGATCATAGTATATTGTCGTGTGCTGAGCCTCTCTGATCTTAGTTGTTTTGAATATGCCTATTTTTAAACCTTGACAATCTTGCCCGTATTGTTTTGATCATCGAATGCCCGTAAAATTGCATTTTTAATTGAGTAAAATTTTGTGGGGTATGCTTGCATGTTGGTTGGATAGGTAGGGTGAAGTCTGAGTAGCCCGTATTTGTGCTAAATGACGTAAATTGCACAATGATAGAGTGGGTGACACCATTCTTAACGGCAAAGTTATCAAATGGCCAAATTTGGCAAAATTGGAAAAAATCTAAATATCCCGGGGTGATAGGTGCTAGGGGTCTGAACTTAATTTAACTAGTGCATGTTTCGATTTTGTCTTCAAGGATCGCGAGGTTGGAATTGAGAAGTGGGGTTAAAAACAGGCATGTTAAGTCGTTTGGCAAGCTGGGTCGAGTTCACTGAACCACTTAGCGGTTTGTCTAATATCCACACATCGCCTTTAATTTTAGGTTGTACATGTTGTTGGCTACTGGAACTTTTGATGAGAAGTTTGATGTTGCCAAAGGCACTCGGCGACTTATCGATCGTCTTTTGTTTTGCCTTTGAACCCTTGCTGCACTGGAACTTTCGATGGCTGAGCCCTGGCTTGCCGAAAGCTATTAGGGAATCCCCAAATGTGACCTCCCATCGCCAACTTGCTGAGAATTTTAAGCCAATCCTTTAGGCGATCCTGACTTAGCTCACCAAAGAGATTGGGCGACTCGCCGACTTGATCGACCAGTCTGTCTACAGTTAAATTTTTTGTGCTTTAGTGTCATTATTTATTAACTTTTCTCCAATATTTTGTAGATATGTTGTGAAAAAATCTTGATAGGCCACCCAGAAGAAAGCAAGGGGTTTTAATATAAATGAAAAGGGATCAGGTCCTCCAAAGAACAGAAGGCAAGAACTTTCACCGGGAGACAAAGGAAAAACAAAGAAACACACAACTGAGAGAGTAGTTGTTAACACCCAGGCAAATTTGTCTGAGCCTGAAGACGAGCAACCATTGTTTTCTAGAAGGGATGAGATCCGGGCTAGATCTCAACCCATATCCACTAGAGTTCCTCCAACTGCCAGTCCTCCTGCAACAGAATCAGTGCCAGCTCAGGCACCTCTTGTGACCCCTATGCTCCCTGTCATTCCTCCATCCAGATTTCTGGATAGATTGATAGGAGATGGGTTACAAACTATCCTCGAGGAGAAATTAATTTCAACATGAGGCTTGGAAGGGAAGTATACTGATGTAAGGGAGACCTTCCACTTCCACATATTCGGGCAATTCACCAGACTCCGAGGCCCATATATTCTCTCTTGGGTTCGTGAGTTTTACACAACTTATGGTGATCTGGTTCCCAAGAGTAAGAAAAAGGTAACTGTGTTCAGACCGGTAAAGTTAGTCATGGTCCTAGGGAAGGAGGTCAGGTGCAACAATGAGTATATTCATGGTATACTAGGTTCAGATCTATACTCTACATATCCATATGCTGGATTGCATGTTGTTAAATCCTTGGATGATCTAAAGGGGTGTCTAGCACCTTTGATTTCTGATACCACCCCGAGGTGGATCGAGGCAGGCTCCCCTATTGAGAAAAGGGATTTGAGTATTGTTGCCTGGTTCTGGTTTGGCTTTATCAGCAGTACCATTATGCCATCCTAGAATGAGTTTGTCTTCTGCCATTTTAAGGAAGCATGCCTAGGGTCCATCATATCCAGAAGGCGCATCAACCTAAGACTGCTGATTTCACAGGAGATGGCCATGAGAGCCAAACAGAGATAGACTTCTCTGCCATTCCCGATCATCATCACTAAGTTATGCAGATGTGCTAAAGTACCTCGGGATGCTGCGAGAGATATTGAGGTGACCTGTTCTTCTGCCATCGACATCCAGCGTATTGAGGCAAAGTACACTCGAGAGGAGGCTTGCGGGAAGAGAGAAACTCTAGCAGATATTTCGCCAAAAGTTGATGTTTATTCATTACCTATAGAGGCATCTTCGACTACCCTAGCCTCTCGACGTCAGGTACTTCTGCAACCTCTACTCCTTCATAGGTTCAAGGTACCTCCACCTCATCCCAGCTAGTTAAGAGTACTTAGGCGATGATCCCGAAGATAGGGAATCTAGCCTAGTCAGTTGATGTGAGGGCGACTAAATTATAGAGATTCATCCCAGGGATTATAGAAAGTATTATTTTGGCTACACTGACCCCCCTTCGGGCTTCTGTTGATGATCCAGTTACTAGAGTCATAGCGAGTGAGAGAAAATAGGGGAGACCTCTGAGGTTTCAACTTTGAAGGCCGAGGTAGATGATTTGAGAAAGGATGTACACTATTTGAAGTCTACCGACTTCAATACATTAATTCAGGATGCACATGATGTGGATGCTTCTGAGTCCTCAGGGATTCCTCCTAAAACTATCGATAATATACATCGGGAAGAGCCTACAGTTCAGGAGTCAGATGCTGAAATTGACAAGGAGCAAACTGGGGTACAGGAGGAGAACTTATTTAGAGATTTGCCAGATCTTGCATGGACCTCCATAGCTTTCTTTAGTGGAGTTGTTGCTTATGAGGTGATTCTAGGCACTAATGTACAAGTACAGACTGCTGCACTAGGCAATGAGGCTTAGACAAATGGAGAGACTGCATAGACTGGATCGCTTCGTAACCTCCCTCTCTGTCTTACTTTCTTTCACTTTTGGATACTTTACTTCATTTGCATTTGAGGAAAAATGGTTTTTATTTGTGATGGGGTGAGGCCCACCTTTTGTGTGAATATTGATGTTCGTGTTTTGTTGATATATTTGGGTCATTGTGTTTACACTGATTTTTGTGGATGTTTGAGCTTGTGGCTCCTTTTATTTTAAATTGTAAATGATTTTAACCCTTCCAATTTTTTCACCACTTCTTGTACATGTGAAATATGGCTGTTCTTTAGCAAATTTGAGTCTCGGTTTTGAGCAATATCGATGACTCAAATAGGGCTCATAATGAAATAAACATGAATGCGTGACTACGATGAGACCAAATGAAGTTACATAGTCAATATGTGAACTCTTTGCAATCTCGTTGTGACTAGCCAATTATCTAATTGATTCTCTTGTGATGAACGTTGCACACTAGCAAAAGTGTGGAGTCTTGTTTGACTTTGGTGTTGATGCCTTGTGTGATGATCTTACTGTGAACCATGAATGATAACACCTAGAATTTTCCCCGTTTGTGCAGTCAACTAAGTAAGGTTATCTCTTGATTTGATCTTAGGCAACTTCAAAAAGTG
Organism: Solanum commersonii; assembly: GCA_029007595.1. Classification (NCBI taxonomy): domain Eukaryota; kingdom Viridiplantae; phylum Streptophyta; class Magnoliopsida; order Solanales; family Solanaceae; genus Solanum; species Solanum commersonii. The sequence goes on along the minus strand of JAJTWQ010000357.1, from coordinate 118,327 downwards.
TGAGCCAATTTGACATATACCTCTTTAGTGGCCTACCTTGTGAGTGTGTGAACCTCTTATATACATCCCTTGAGCCTTAACCTTCTTTGGAAGAAACTTGATGCGAACATGACCTCTCTTAATCAACTACCTATGATCCTCTTGATTTCTCATTGATTGAATAGCCGACTAAGACCAAAAGCCTAAGTTAGGGGTGTGGTGAAAAGAGAAGGCAAGTCAGGAAGTGCAAGAAAAGTCCCCTTTAGCCCATGGTGTTGAGAAAAATGTAACCCCTCCGTACAAAAAAAGAAGAGTGAAAAAAAGAAAAAGAAAAAGAAAAATTTGTGAAATAAAGTTATGAGAAGTGTAAAAAGGAACGGGGTTCCGAACAATCCATGGAAAGTGAATAATGGAATGACGTATGAGCACTAAAGAATTTGATGAAAGAAGACGAAAGGGAGTGCTGTGAACACCACATTTCATGAGGATGAAATTCACTGAGCCTAAATGACCATACATTTGCACTCAGCATAGTTACAAGCCTTTAATAGACCTCTTTGATCTTGAGTGAGTTGAAATAATTGTTGATTGGAAAATACGAGCAAACCTATGGGTGAAAACATGCATTGTGTTTTTTTTGTGAGAGTGAGCGTTGCATTTGATTCCAGAACTTTAAATGATTAAACCATTGTGTGTAAATATGGAATCACTCTTTTGTGTGAGGGCATTTGATTTCCTTTGTTGTGCTTGAACTTGCATTTGAAGCAGGTATATTGAGCTTGAGAATCTTTGATAATGGTGTGTCACAACTTGAGTTTTTGAGTATATAATTGATCTTTGCTTGAGTAAGTTGAACCTTGTTGGGTACATTCATGATTGAGTCTTGTGTAGCACAGTTTGAGACATCCTTTCTGAACTACTGAACTTGAGTTTTACTTGAGGACAAGCAAAAGTTTAAGTTGGGGGTGTTGAATAGTTCAGACTCATTTACGGCTATATTTTAATATAATTAGTGTCATAAAATTCATATTTTGTCTCAATAACTGATGTAAATCCTTAACTTTCAGGTATTTGGATTAAGAGACAAAGCTTGGACGCTATGAAGCACAAAGGAACAAAGCGGCTGAAAGAACAGAAAGAAGACTTCCTGAGGATCGCCTAAACTATTAGGCGAGTCGCTGAAGGGTCCTGAATCCTGCCGAATGTTCTAGTGTGCTGAGAAATGAGGGAGAAGGTTAAGTCTGCTATGAACAGGAGAAGTCGGTGCATCACCAAGCAGTTCTGAAGCAGAACTCTATTGCCCAATGCCTCAACACGCAAGAATGTTGAAGGCAAAAGAAAAAAGGCGATGAACTAAACCAAAAAGGCGGATCGCCGATTGTATTAGTGATCCCAACTAACTGCGTCGAATGGTCGTTCGTAGCACAAATTTTCGAACACTATAAATACTTGTTTAAATTGTTAGCTTAGTATCACACTTTAAATAAATTTATTTTTTGAGACTTTGAATATTTCTATTTTAGTTCTTAGAGTTTTTGGAGACATTGTACTTGAACTTGAATATTTAAAGATTTTCAATTCAAAGAAATTGGAAGTGGGTCTCGAAGAATCTTCATCCTTGGCATGTTTAAAGACTTTATTCATTGTACACACTTGATGGAAACACTTGTTGGTATCAATTTCTATCTCATTTTCATGTCTAAGTAGAACCCTAATTCTTAGGGTGTGATTTTGTGAATATGGGTTAAATTTATTATTGGGTGTTGCTTATTGTTGGTATATTCATTGTTTAAATGTGATTTCGTTTAGTAGTTGTCTTTGAACATAATAAGATTGTAGTTGCAAATACGATTTCATCTTAGAGTTGTTGGCTTGCTCGAGAGAGCGGTTTTAAAACTAAGACTACTAAATCGATAGATGGTGGTTATTGGGTCATCATGAATTCAGCTCGAGAGAGTGATTCCTAGGCATGTCCCACACATTAAGGTCGAGAGAATGAATGGGCTAAGGCGGAGGTTGTGCTTAAATGTGGCAACTGGGTGTTCGAGAGAAACCAAGTTGATTCGGGGTAAGTTGCTCGAGAGATAATCTACCCCCAATAAAGTCTAGCCTAGTTACAAATATTCAATGATGTACTATCAATAGCATTTACCCGATAGTTTCTTTTATCCCATATTGCTATCACATCCCAAGAATCTCATCTCCCCATCTCATTTCCTTATATTTTTGTTAATTAGCTATTACAAACCCCCATTGATAATTTGTGCTTGCGTCACCCCTTAGATTTAGTATGTTTTTATTCAATAATATTTATAGGTATGATTGATTATAACTTGATTTTACTTTTCTATAAATTCGTGAAACCACTCCTTGTGGGAACGATCCCAACACTTGGTTGGGTTGTATCACTACATATGATCATTTTTTCTTGAACTGATGTAGTGTCCTAATACGTGAAGTCACCTATCTAGCCCTTAACTAATTACTTAATTAATTCCTTTAGCCCCAAACTAAAACTAAAAACTTAAAAACTGAAGGGACCTACGGAACCCCCACCCACGAATCGTGGGTGGGTTGACGGGCCATTTTGTTGACTCTTGGTTCCTTATTGGACCTTGGGAGATCAGGGGAGGCCAAGCCTCGACCCACGACCCCCACTTATGGGGCATGGTTCACCCACGGTTTGTGGGTGCCCATCCGTGGACCATGCTATTTGTTTTACAGGTTTAGGGTTGTTCCAAGGGTCCTCCTCAAGAACTACTTGGGTGGTCCTTGGGGGGTCATACCTTGACGCCCTAACCCTTAAACCCCTATTCTAAGTCCGGGATTTTTTTGTACAACTTTTAATCCACGTACCACCCTCCAAACTTCTTATGAAAGGCTCTAGAACTCACTAGTTCAACTTACTAGTTTCCGGGGTGTTACAAATATCCTTATCTTCATACCTATTTGGCTATCCCATAGCATTTACCTTTGCAGACTTTGAGACAATATACTTTGTAAGTAGATCTATTTGGGTCCTCATGTGTGCCATGTCTTGATCCTTTTCTTGTTCTCTTTTCCTTTGCTCAGCTGAAAGTTCAAATATGTAACCAAGATCTCTTACTTTTGCATCCCTGGGGTACCATGCCCTATTATTCTTTGACACCTCGTCCATCAGTTGCATGCTCTCTGAGAATGGCTTCCTCATAAATGATCCTCCACACACTGCATCAACAACATGTTTAGTAACATAATTTAAAGATCTATAAAATGCCTGTTTTAGGTTTCTCTCAGTGAGACCATGGTTTGGACTCTTCTTCTACTTTTGGATGAATCTGCACTAGGTGTCATGCATCGCTTCTCCTGGTAGATGCTTATGGGTACTTATCTCATCTTTCATCTACAGCTCTTTTGATTTCGAAAAGAATCATTCTACGATAGATTCCTTCAGTCTAGTACAAGTCCTTATTGAGTCATCAGGCTTCTCATTCAACTAATTGGTTGCCACTCCAGTAAGATACAATGAGAATAGTCTCAGTCTCATTGTTGTCGGGCTAACTCCATAGATTTCTTGCGATTTGAATATCGCCACAAAATTCATCAGATGTTGATTAGCATCATCAACACCTGCAACCCTAAACATACCTTTTAGATTCAGCAGTTGAATCATAGTGCTAGTGATTGTGAATTTAACACTTGGAGTTAGTGGAGGTAACACTATCGCTCCATTAGCTCTAGCTCCATTCAAGTCTATGTTATCCTCTTCATACATCATGTGAGCAAGATGTTGTGCTCTACCCCTTGGAGTTATTAGTGGGTGGTTAGGAGGATCCATTCCATCCACTGTTATGTTTTCATCCACCACCCTAGGCGGGTTGTTCGCATAATTTGGCCTAATACCTATTACAACGGTTTTAACTTCCAATTCAAATCTTTGTCTCTGTGCGTCAAGTTCTTATGAATTCACCATTTTGAAGATTGTTTTCCGAAGTTCTAGGTTGTATGGGACTAATGGGGCTCCCGTACTTCTGGTATTTGGCATACATAGTTAAACTTACCTGAAAGAGACACAGACAAAGAACAAGACGTAAAATTAGGAAATCTAACTACACTTAGAATAAAAGCTAGTAAAACACTTCTGAATTGAAATTCCCTGGCAGCGGCACCATAATTTGATACGTCCAAACTTACATCTCAATTAAGAGATATAAACGGTCGAAGTCAATTTATAGAACTCAACATGAGTTAAGGTCAATTCCACAAAGAATTTCTTTATAGAGATGATTTCACTGTCGCATTTTACTCAAAAGTCGTTATTATTTCCTAAAGAAACAATTACGAAAAGTAAAATGGGTTTAGTTGTGATGTTCTAGTAACTAAGATTTGTAATCAAAATCCAGATTAACAATTAACAGAGTTTTCAGTTCTCAAGTTGTTTCGATGATTAAAAGGAACAGAGATTGTGTTCCCCATAACGTTAAACCTAATGTTCTTCCGTCATTGCGTTTCGGGCAATATCTCTACAAAATGCGGATGAGTTAGATATATCTGATACTTCTCAGTCTAATTAGATAATGTTCACTTAAGTCTTTTCGGTCCCAAAGTGTTACTAATTTTTACCCTCGTTTACAATGGTGTTATAGTTCTTTTCTCTGGAACTCAAACTTTGATTCCATTTCTTCCAGTTAATTTAGAATTTTCCTAACTATTATTTTTCTCTCGAACAAATAATAGATATAGGCTCACTCCAATGCGTACGCTCATCAGGATAACAATGAATAATAAAAGCTAAATGATAAGTTGAAAACACAAATGGCCTATTAATCGTTTTAGGGAAACACAATTTGATTTTACCTCATAGATCCCATAATCCAGTTGTTGTATTTAGCCACTCATGATTTCACATAAACATTCAGAAATATAAAATGAAAACATGTTTAGAAAGTACTTACGATAATAAGCAGATCAACAAGCCACTTCGATAATTCAAGAACCGGAAATCCTAACTTCAAACTTAATTCAATGTTAAAATCAAAAATCCAAAAAATGAGAATAATGGATTATTGTTCGTGGTTCAAGGTTAGATAAGATGAAACCTAAAAAATGACCTAATTAATTTAAATAAAGTGTTTAAGAAATAGTCCTACTCGAAGTAGGACTGAACTGTTGGACAATTCACGGACACTTATACGACCCGTCAAGGGATTCAAGGTCAGTGAAGCCCTTCATAGTCATGACATGGACTCATCCAAAACAGGCTCTTCCAGTCATGTGCATTGTATCGTCACAACGAGTACTACCACAACTTGTGACAATGACCACGATCTGTCTGGTTGTCCATGATCTTCACTTGAAAAATTCCCTCTTCAACTTTACAATGCCCCTACACTAGATAATCACTACGACACTCACCATGGACCATGAAGTTGTACATTGTCTTCACTTGGTTCAATCATCTTTCAGCTCTTCTAACCCTAAGTACTGGATTATAGCCACAACTCTCACCACAGACCGTTGTGAGGGCCATAGACCATGAAGACGTCTCTGGTCTTCACTTGGTTCAATCATCTTTCAGCTTTTCCAACCCTATGCTTTGGTTCAATTCTAGGAGCATTTCCATGGTCCATAGTGAAGACCACATCTCGTGTGGTTGTCCGAGGTCTTTACTTTCTTCAACTCACGTTCACTGAATTCTTCTCATTTTCTTTCTTCTTTCACTTTCACATGTTTCACTTGTACATACATTGCCAAACACATTATACCCACATAAACACACTTGATTCTAGTCTTAATCGTTATTTTTCAAGCATCAAATGTGCCAAGATTTTGCGGCACATCACTCTCCTATTCGTGTAACTTCATATCCCAACTTTGATTGTAATGCTCAGCACTTTTCAAACAGGTCTCCACTTTCACATTATGAGGCATTTGAGAATTCGAGTGAAATAAGCAAATATGGAGAAAATGGTGGAAGATATTTTAACACCGAGACTAACCAAATTTGCTTCACAAATGATCTTGCTTCAAATCTTGGGAAAAATTTTCTTGAGATGGAAAATGATAACGAGACACCTCATAATCTTGTTGACATTCCAAGGTATGATGGGACAGGTCTTCCCCAAAACCACCTAAAGGCATATCTTGATTGATTAGCAAGCATCGGGCAGGGCAATGAATTTAATATGAGATTTGTTTTAGGACGCTTACAGGGGAGCCTTGATGTGGTATACAAACCAAGACACATGTCCATGGTTCTTTTGGGTTGATATGACCAAAGATTTTATTAAGCAACATGGGCCTCCTGATAGTGCATCTAAAGGGTGGGGTTTGTTGAAAAGGAAATCTATAGAATCCCCTGGGGGAATGAATGGGCATGAATCTCAAAACAAAGTAGCAGAATCAACTTTGGGGCATTATTGTTCGTATGAGGCACAATCTGGGGACAAAGGAAAGACAATAGTCACTGAAGCATCAATATTCCTCCTGTGGGCTTGAAGTGAGAAAATTCAAACTTTCACCCTTTTGAGTGAACCAATTTCATGTATATTCGAAAAGTTGAGATCGTTAGGAATTTTGCAACCAAAGCATCGTGAAATTTATTTGCATCATTTTAACCCAAACAAACAATGTACTTTCCATTCAGTCATGTTAAGGCACACTACCAACGAGTGCCAGTGTTTGAAAGAAGAGATCCAAAATCTATTGGATAGTGGCGTGATCATTCAAAGGAATGTAATTCGTCCAAATATTGTTTTGCATCAACTTTCAACCGTAAGGCCAAAATCAAGAAATTTATCCACAAGGTGTCAATCCAGTTCCTCCTCATAGTCAAGCAAATGTTGGATCAAGGATTTTTGCATGAAATTTACCCTTTCATTCATCTTCTAGACACACTTACGATATAGTTGAGGAAAATGCCAAGAATGGTTTCATTCAGAACAACCATTAGGCATATGATGGCTTTCGCAAAAGATGAATTTTAAGAGGCATAGAGTAGGGCAATTAGTGTTTGTGTATCATCTTTTGAAAATGATTATGTTTTTGTGGGCTTAAGTTATAAGTTATTTGTAGGTTTTAAATTACTTTTTTATGTAAGGCGGACTACCCTTGACCTGATTTCCTTGGTGGATATGTAGGTAGCCCATATAGGGACTCGGTCATATTTATTTAGAAATTTCAATGTATCTCTTTCTTGTAATTGGATATGTTGGACCTGATTTCCTTGGTGGATACGTAGGCAGCCTATTCAAGGCCCAATTGGTTTATTATAAAATTATCGTATTCTTCTGAGAAGGAGAATTAAGCTGGGACATAATTTTTGCATGCAATCAAGAGAATTTTTTAGAACGCACCACAGTTTGCAAGGGATAGGGATCAAGTTGAAGTTAAGATTTGATGTTCAACATGAGTCAACCTTTTTCCAAACTAATTTTTCCTATTCCAAATCAATTTCCTTTCATTTCATTTTCAGCGTTAGAGCCTATTAGCTAATACCTCACTCTTGTGCACTCGTCTTAGACTTAAATCATTACCTCCAGCCTAAAATTCTTATTTTACAAAATGATATGCATAGGCTATTTTATATAATATCTATTATTTTTGTATTTATTTCATATATTATCATGCACTAACAATTTATTTTTATTTTTATAGTTTTGTTTCATTTTTAGAGGTTGCCTAGCATTGAACCCTATTTTGGCAGCGAATCTGCGTTAAGGATGAAATTATAATGGCATACAAATTGAAATCATTCAACAACAACATGGGATTTGTGCAAGCACAAAATGATGATTGTGAGAAGAATGTGGTTCGTAAAAACATTTGGTCAAGTTGAAAACTACCTTAAGCCTTCTTCCTACCACTACTAAAGAATTCGTCTCAACTAAAAATATTTGGTTAACCATATATCCTCGCTCAACATCTACCTATACAATTTCTCCACAAATGCCATCAGTATACACTATCAATCCAAATACCTTTCAAGTCACCATGATGCCAAATGCCCATCCTCCCACAATTGTATTTCCTAGCAATGAAAACAAGGATAGCCAATTAGCAGCTTGTCTATATTCTATACTTGCGAAGGATATTCAGTCAATTTGCCATGAAAATTGGGGAAAACACAATCGGAGAGAAGATTTCAATGAAGAGTTGCACTCAAGAATTTGCCAAAGTTTGGAGTATGAGAATTTATGTGTGAATTCAAATGTTGAATTTCCACAATGGTACATGGTACTTAAGTTAAATACTTCAATGGAAAAAGAGATCATGGCGCTCACTTAAAGGACTATTGCAGTAGATTAGTTAGTATTGGACATGAAGCCATACGAATGAGATTATTCATTCAAAGTTCATCGGGAATAGCACTTGCTTCATACGCTAAGATAGACTTTAGCAAATTGCATGCATGGGAAGATATGGCCCACGACTTGGTAAAGCAATTTGAGTTCAATATGGAGATAAATTGGATATAGTTGATGAGTCTGATATTTGGACTTATTTAGGGCTTTGTTTTGATAGTCTTAATGTCCTCAAATGCCTAATTTTCTCTATAAACTGATATTAAAGCATTGATTTTCAGTTATGTGAGCTAAGGAGCAATGTAAGGACACTGACAGGCAAAGAGGAGTAAAACAAGATAAAAAAGTGGACAAAGGTGACTCTGGTAATCTCCAAAACAACTCGGCGAGCCATTGAGTGGCTCTTTAGCTTGCCTAAAGTTCCAGTCTTCCAACCCTGAGAGAAGAAATCAAGTTTGCGATAGAAATGGGTAGCCGGTGAATCACCAATCGAAGGAGTGATAAAGAAATGGATCGCCCAAAGTTACAGGACTTGGGGATGCTGAGAACCAATTCAAAATGGCGATGGAAGAGAGGGAAGGGCAGATCGCCTAACCACTCGACGAGCCCGACTTACCTCATCTAATGGATTTTCAAGCCAAATTTTGGGCAACTATAAATTTATAATCAGGCGACCATTGAGTAGAGTTTTCTTTTGAGTTTTAGAGTTCCAATGTAGACATCGAAACTTTTTTAGGCTTAAACTTGAAGACTTTCAAGTGGGTATTTGAATTAAACCTTTGAAAAACATTGTAAAGACTTGGAGACTATTACCCAACTGATGGCTAATCGAGTTGGTAATTGTTTCTATCTTTTTATAATGTTTAGCTAAAATCCAAAATTTTAAGGTGTGATCATGTATTTGTGGGTTGAATTAGCCTATGGGCATTGATAATTACTAATATAAATGATATATTGAAGTAGGTTTAATCATTAATTGTGTTTGAATCTTTGAATTGTAGTTGCGAATGCAATTCTAATTTTGAGTTCTTAACTTGCTTGAGAGAGAGGTTTAAGAACCAAAGCTTTCGATTAACGGTTTGTAGGTATTGTGTTGATGTGGGTTCAGTTTTAAAGAGTGAATTCTAAACCCAATCCTACCCATCTTGCTCGAGAGACAGAATTTATTAAGGGTGTGTGTTGTTCTTATTTGCTGAGCTTGTTGATGTTAAAAAAAATCACCTGAAGCGTCATAGTTGTTCGAGAAAAAACTATTTCACTTATAGTCTGGCCTACCCACTGATATTTAGCTATTTATTAGTAGTTTCAATTACCCATATAGTGAAATTTGTATATAATCGATCACATACCGAGAATTAATCTTTATATTATTGTTTCCCCTATTTTTATTCTTGTGTTAGATGTTAATTTCAAACCAAAAACCCCATATGACATTCGTAGTCACCTGTTTAGACTTGTTTACATGTTTTTTTTGGATAATTTCTATTCCTATAACTAGTTAGACCACATTTGTAGTTCTTAACTGAATTTGAACACGTACTGCTCCATGTGGGTTCAACCCCAACTCTTCGTTTGGTTTTATACTGCTTAACGATTGTTAGCACCTAGAATTGGATTAGGTGTGCTTGAAACGTTAAATAAAATGCTGTCGCTGCCGGATTGTGGTGTTGTTTAAAATTCTTGTATTGAAGTTGAATTGTGATCTTTTTGGTTGTAGTTGAATCGACTTACTTTAGCTTTTGTTTTGTGTTGCAACTTCTAAGTCAATTAAGGAGAAACTGCTGGAACCTCATGGGTAAGGATATGGTAATGGAATTGATAGAAAAATTCATAGAACAAAACAGGATAGGAGAATTTTGTATTGAACATAGTAAGATGAGTGTGAACAGGAGTAATGGTAGCCAAGTGTGCCACCACGACAATGTTGGGAATCTTAATGATGTAAATGATCCAATGGTGACTGACCCAATTCCAATGGGTGGTGTGGGTGTAATTCGTCTACCTCTAATTGATGTGAATGTCGTGTTCCATGTTACAAGAATAATGCTACAGCTCCTCCAAATGAAAGGTCTATATGGATTATTGTTTCACGAACACTTACATGAGCATATTTAGAATTTTGTGGATGTTTGCAGCCCATTCTCATTCAAGAACGTATCACAAGAATCAGTCCATCTCAAGTTGTTCCCATTTTCCTTGATAAGTGAGGCTACAAATGGTTAGCTGAATTACCAAAGGATTCCATCACCTCCTAGGACGAGCTTAACACAGTGTTCCATGTGAGATTCTTTCCCTTGTCAAGGATGATGACACTTAGAGATAGCATCTAAGGTTTCAAACACTTAGAAGGTGAACCGATCCACGAGATGTAGCTGACATTTAAGAAGTTTTTCTTCAATATCCAAATCACGGATTGCCAAACCATATATTGCAGCACTACTTCTATAGGATTCTTGACTTGGTGAACAAAAGAGTTGGTGATCAACTTGTTACCGGAGGTATAATGCAACAGCCCTATCAAGTAGCATCTCAAGTTCTTGATGGCATGACCAAGATCAATAGGACATGACCAAGTTCTTGATGGATTTATTGGCAAAAAATGTGATGCGTAGTGGGTTGAAGAGTTTAAATATTGCGATGTCAGTGGAGTGAACCCCGATGAAGTGCAATTTCAGGTGCTATACAATGAAGAAGTGAACTTCCTTGCTAATCAAGGAGGAGGTTTTCATTCCAACTATCAAAGGTCGGGTGGGAATTTGGGTTGGAACGTAAATGATGGACGGACAGAGAATGGTGTGATCATAACGCCACTTGGAAGGAAACAGTGGGTGACAAGGACGTGTACGTCCCACCCCATGAGCGACAAAAGCCCAAGAAATTTGAAAATGTCCATACGGAAGATATGCTATGCCGCATTATCAACACAGTTTAATAGTTGGAAAAAATGAAGGAGGATGTCTCAACTCTAAATCAGATGGTGAATTCTCACTCAGTCTCGATTAAGCAGCTGTAAACACATATTAGTCAAATCTTAACCCAATTGAAACTTAGACAAAAAGGAGGGTTGCCTAGCTATACGTTGGGGAACCCTAAAAATGAAGATTAAATTGGTTTTGCAGTCGTGACATGATGTTAAATAAGGCACTTCTTAGTAGGCAAACCATGTTTTTGATTTTTAAATTGTTGTTTTTGAAAATCGGGTGTTGATTGTGCAAGTTGAAATGTGAAAGGTATTGGAAATGGGTAGTTTTGCGAGCCAAAGTCTAGTCGATGAACCCCGACTTGGTCCGCCGTGGAAACCACAAAACTTGAAGGGGATCTCTGTAAAACTCGGTGGGGTATATGATAAAACGGTGATTCACCGAACAACTTGGTGAGCCCGACTTTTTCCGTCGTTTGAACCCTCAAATTGCTAGGAGTACTGTAAAACTTGGCAAGCCAAAAATCCACTCAGCAAATCGCCGAGTGGTTCAGCAGGCACTACATATACAAACAAAGAGGTCGCGAAATGACAGGTTTTAAAGACCAAACATTTTAAAATTTCAAAATCCTTTCACTTTCCTAACTTTTCAACTCCCATATCCTCTCACCCTACTTTAAATCTTTAGTATTTTCTTGTTTTTACTCATATATCTCATGAAATGTTTGCTCAGGATTATGGAACTTTGTCGCCTAGCATTACAATCTATCATTTTTGGCATAAAAACTTGGTTTTCCAAACCCCAAACTCTCCATATATAGTTAAACTTTAATGTAATCGGTAAATTATTGTTGATATTTGTTTGTTAGCATGATCTAATAGGTGGTTCATTGTCAAATTACCTATTGAACTTGAATGTAATGGGTAATTTTTGTTGATTTTGATTGGGTAGTATAATCTAATAGTTGCTTGAGTGTCAAATTGCCCGTAATGAGTTGATTTAGTGCCTAATGTTGTGTATTTGATCGATTCTCGTGTTGTGCTTGTTTGAAATCGAGTCTTAACTGTTCGATTGCGGTAAATTTGTGTTGGGTCTAGTGGGGTGAAGTCTAACTAACCCCAGATTGTGCTAAATGACATATTTTTCCCAATGATGGAACTTTTGACATCATTCTTAAATGCAAAAGATGTTAAATGGCCAATTTTGGCCGAATCGGGGGAAGTTTGAGTACATTGAGGGCATGGGTAGTATGGTTCTTGTTTGAATTTGATAATGTATGTGTTTAATTTTGTTTTTAGGGGCTGCGGGTTGATTTTTGAAAAGCGGGGTAGAAAACTGGCACAAAGTGCTATTTGGCAAGCCAAGTCGGCCTCGCCGAGTGGTTTGCAAAGTCCTCCACAGATCGCTCTTAATTTCAATCAATTATTGAGTTATGTTCTGTATCTTTCGGCGAGAAGCCTGAGCTCGCCGAGTTCACTCAGTGACTTTCCGAAAGGCCTTCTTGATCGCCCTTCTATGCCCCTAACCCCTAAAATACACTATAATTTTTGGTGAGCTATTTTTAACTCACCAATAGGTGTCGGTGATTCGTCGAATGGCCCTGAGCATCACCGAAATTTCTTAAATTTTAAAAATAATTGTGTTAGTACTTTTGGTGAGCCCGATCTACCTTGCCAAAGCAATTCGATAAATGGATCGGTGCGTCTTTCTGCAACTAGTTTTCTTCAACTTTTTTTTGGAAATTTTTCTAAGCATTTCTTCGCTATTTTGTAGTTATGGCTAGAACCAACTTGACTGAAAGTGGCATACTACCTCGAAAGCGGCACACTGAGTCATCAAATATGGGGAAGCAGATGCTTCGAGTGCCAAGGCAAAGAAATTACCTCCAAAGGGAGGAAAGGGAAAAAGCAAGGAGCTCACAGCTGAGACACTAGAGTACAACTTCGGTAGTAAGGGAAAGTCTTATGATTCTTAGGCTTCATTCCCTTACCCTGAGGACGATCAATTATTACGGGCCCGACAAGTAGTGTTACGCTCCAAAGATCATCATGATTCGTCTAAGATTCTGGATCCGACCCCTCTAGATTCAGCTCAAGTGCCTCCTCCGGCGCAGACTGTGGTTCCAACGCCACCAGTTCAGGGTTTCCCGGTCACTCAACCAGTTAGACGAGAAGCGACTATCCACAGATGGTATGGTGGACAGACATCCAACAGTGTGGGACACTCTTCGATTCCACAGATTCAAGGTCTTCACCAGGCCCCGTGGCCTATACATTACTACATGGGTCCAGGTGTTCTATGTTGCCTACAATGACATGGTTTCTCAGTGAAAGAAGATAGCTAATGCCTTCAAGTTGGTGGACTTCGTGATGGACCAAAGGAGGAATGTTAGATGTAGTAGTGATGATATCAATGTTGTGTTTGAGAGGGCCACATATTTTATGTGTGAATACCAGCGTATGATCAGTACGAAGACATTGGATGACCTAAAGGGATGGCTAGCCCCCCTGATTTCTAACACCACCTCGAGGTAGATTGAAGCCAGAGCGCCGATAGAGAAGAAAGACCTAATGTAGCTACTCGATATTGGTTTGGGTTTATCAGCAACACAATTATGACTTCACAGAATGAGTCCATTCTCTGCCACCCAAACGTGGCCTACCTTGGGTCTATCATAGCCAGGAAGAGGCTAAATTTATGTTTGATCATTGAGCAGGAGATGGCCTTGAGGTCCAAGCAGCGTCAAATGTCTCTTCTATTCTTGGTATTGATAATAGAATTATGTCGCTGGGCCAGTGTTTCTTAAGATGAGAAGAGGGATATTAAGATTACACCAAAATCTTCACTGACATCTGACGTATAAAGGCTGAGTACACACGGGACGAGGCTGATATGAGGAGAGCAGCTCTGGTGGACACATCCCTGGAGGTTGATATTGATACACTACATGCGAAGGCTGTCTTTCCTACTCCAGTCACTAGGCCTTCAAGTACTTCTAGCTCTACTCCTTCTAACACTCAATGCTCTTCTACTGCTCCCCCACCCCCTAGATCTGCAAGTGGTACTTCTGCCTTGCGACCTACGATCACCCAGACCATGCTTTACAAGATGGGGCACCTAGCCCATTCTGCTGATGTACGTGTATCCTGTCTCGAGGTTGAGGTTCCCAAGATGATTGAAGGAGCTATTAATGGTGCATTGACACCTCTAAAGGACTTTATTAATGCCCTCACAGTGAGAGTACATGTTTTTGATAGAGAGTAGAGTTGTACTGATGATGTGGCATCTTTAAAAGTCTATGTTTCTGAGCTCAGGAACGATGTGGACCATCTGAAGTCCACAGACTTTACTTTTCTATTTGGGATGGTCGAGATTCTAGTTTACCCGAGTGTAGATATTCCAGCCTAATCTGAGGTACCTCCGTTTACTCTCGGAGATGCGATTAAGGCTGATGTTGCTACTACTGAATTCGAGGCCGAGACAGATGAGAACCAACTTAGTGTGTGTTAGGAAACTATTTATGAGGACCTGGTGGACTTAGATGGTGCCATTGTGGCCTCCAGTGGAGCCAAGGTTGATGAGACACGGGGCACTGATGCCCAGCCTAAGAGTGTGACCCGGGCATTGATACCTAGATAGATGGAGGGACAGACATGCAGACTTCACCCAGGATTAGCCTGGAAGGATGATTTTTCCCCTCCCACCCTGTTACTTTTTATACACTATTTTTGTTTTAGTTGCATTTGAGGACAATTGCATATTTTGTTGGGTGGGGTGAGGTATTTTCATACCTACTTCTTGTGAATATGTGGCCTATTTGGTTTATAATATATATATATATATATATATATATATATATATATCTTGGTTTTTATAATGCAAATATTTTAACTTTTGGCCTATTGTGTTAATTGAAAATGGTTTAGAACCAAAATTTAAATAATTTCCACCTCTTTTGTGTGAGATTGTGGTTGTTCTTGTGCAAATTTGAGTGTCGATTATGTTCAATACCGATGAATAGAATGGTACTTTTAATTGAACGAAATGAATGTGCGGTTACAATGAGGCAAACTAAGTTAATAGGCAATATGTGAACTTTTAGCATCTCATTGTGACTAGCCGGTTGAGGAAGGAGTCTCTTGTAATGAACAATGCAAGTTAGCTAGAAAGTGTGGACTCTTGTTTGATATTTGTACCAATGCATTGTGTGATGAGATTACTTTGAACATTATGTTTGATGACACCTAGAATTTTCCCCATTGGTCCGATTGGTTGAGTGATACAAGGACTTCGAATGATCTTAGGCATGAATTTTGAAGAGTGAATCAACTTCACAATATACCTTTTATATGGCCAACGTTGTGAGATGTGTGAACCTAGCTTGGCACCTTTTGAGCCTTAACCCTTTTCTTGGAAGAAACTTGAACAATTGTGACCTCTCTTTATCCCTTCACCCACAACTCTCATGAAGTACGGCATGTTTGAATAGCCAACTTAGGCCAAAAGCCTAAATTGGGGGTGTGGTTAAAGAGAAGGGAAGTCAAGAAGTGTGGAAAATTCCCTCTGGATTTTGGATTGTTTTGAAAAAAGATGGAACCCCTCAATGTAAAAAAGAAACGAAATAAAAGAAAAGAAAAGAAACTGATTGAAAAATAGAAATATTTGTTAAATAAAGTAGCGAAAATTGTAAAAGAATTGGGGTATCTGGTGATTATTGATTAGTTGAATAATGGGATGGACTTTGAACATGTTTGAATTTGAAAGATAAGGAAAACGAGTGATTTTCATGTCATATTTCATGAAGGTAGAAAACACTAATCCTAAATGACCATACATTTACACTCAGCCATGTGAGAAGCCATGAAAATACCTTTGTGATCTTGAGTGAGCTTAAACGAATGTTGACTGGAAAATAAAGGCAAACCTATGGGTTCAGTCATGCATGTGTTCATCTTCGAGAATGTGAGAGTTGTATGTGATTTGGGACTTTCAATTCTTGAGAAATTTTGTGTGATTATGGAATCATCTTTGTTGTGAGGGCGTTTGAGTACCTTTGTTGAACTTAACATGTATATGAAGCAAGTATTGTAAACTTGAAAACCCTTGATAATGTTGAGTAACAATATGAATCTTCGAGTGCACAATTGAGCATTGTAAGTGTAGTTTGAACCTTTTGTGTTCATTCATGTTGAGTCTTATGCATCACTATTTGAGACACCCTTATTAAACTATTGATCTTGAGTTTTACTTGAGGACAAGCAAAATTTTAAGTTGGGGGTGTCGATGAGTCCGATATTTTCACTTATTTAGGGCTTTGTTTTGGTAGTTTTAGTGTCCTCGAATGCCTAATTTGTTCTATGAACTGATGTTAAAGCCTTGATTTTCAGGTATGTGAGCTAAGGAGCAAGGTAAGGACACTAACAGGCAAAAAGGAGTAAAACAAGAAGCAGAAGTGGAGAAAGGCGACCCTGTTGATCACCAAGACAACTCGGCGAACCGCCGAGTGGCTCTTCAGCTCGTTTAAAGTTCCAAAGTGCTAGCCCTGAGGGAAGAATCCAAGTCAGTGACAGCAATAGGCAGTCGGCGATTTGCGGATTCGCTCACTGATAACAAAATGGATTGCGCAAAGTTATAGGACTTAGGGATTCTGAGAACCAATGCAAAATGGTGACAGAAGAGAGCAAAGGGTGGATCACCAAACCACTCGACGAGCCAGACTTACCTTGCCTAATGGCTTTTCAGGCCAAATTTTGGGCAACTATAAATTGAATTTTGAATTGTAAATTTATAATTTGGCAACCATTTAGTAGAGTTTTCTTTTGAGTTTCAGAGTTTCATTCTAGATTTGAAACATTTTGAGGTTCAAACTTGAAGATTTGCAAGTTGGTCTTTGAATTTAAGCTTTGAAAAATATTGTAAAGGCTTGGTGACTATTATCCAGCTGATGGCTAATCGAGTTGGTAATTGTTTTTATCTTTTATAATTATTAGCTAAAACCCCAATTCTTGGGGTGTGATCATGTTATTTTTTATTGAATTAGCTTATGGGTATAGTAAATTACTGATTGAAATGCTATATTTAAGTGGGTTTAATTATTAACTATGTTTTAATTTATGAAATGTAGTTGCAAATGCAATTCTAATTTTGAGTTCTTAGCTTGCTTGAGAGAGAGGTTTAAGAACCAAAACATTTGATTAATGGTTTGTCGGTCTTGGGTTTATGTTGGTTCAGCTCGAAAGAGTAAATCCCAAACCCAATCCTACCATCTTAGTGGAGAGAGAGGGTGTATTAAGGTTGTGGGATATTATTATTTGTTGAGCTTGTTGATGTTCAAAAGAAATCACTTGAAGCGCTAAAGTTGTTCGAGAGAAAGCTATTTCATTCATAGTCTAGCCTACCCTCTGATATTTAGCTATTTATTAGTAGTTTCAATTACCCATATAGTGAAATTTGCTTATAATCGATCGCATCCTCAAAATACCTCTTTATATTGTTGTTTACCCTGTTTTTATCCATAAAACCCCCTATCTGACATTTGTTGTCACTCCTTTAAACTTGTTTACATGTCTTTTTCGCTAATTGGTATTCCTATAACTAGTTAAACCACATTTGTACTACATAACTTAATTTGAACACGTACCGCTCCTTCTGGGTTTGACCCCAACTCTTCATTGGGTTATACACTGCTTAACGATCATTTGCACCTAGAATTGGATGAGGTGTGCGTGAAACGTTAATCAATAGCCTATTTGCTCAAAGTGAAGAAAATGTCGTACAAATCATTTCAAGAATATGCCATACGATGGAGGTTAAAAACTTCACAAAATCATCCTCCATTGTCCGAAGAGGGATTCATCTCAACCTTCATCCTTGTTCAAGACTTAGAACTTGTGCACACAATTTCTTTAATTTGATTAAGGTTGGAAAATTGATTCAAAATGGTATTGAAGGACGAATAATTGTAAACAACTCAGTAGTACAAGCTGTCCAACAAAATTCCAAACCGAAGGTACAAGTAAATTTTCAAAGCAAAATGAGAGGCAATGAGTCAAATTTCATGGCTATGCAACAGCCGAAGAACCATCCAAATGATGATTTTTTGTAGTATTATGCTACTTCCAACTATTGCAATGTGCGTATCCAGCATCACTGCAAAAAAAAGTTGCTCCAATACAATCTAGCTCATAACTGCAGAAGAAGGTGAAATATTTCTCCTTCACTCCTTTGGTTAAGCCATATGTAGATATATTAGAGATATTGAGAGCAAATGGGCTTCTACAATGAAGGAAAGGATTCATTTGTGAGTATACGCCTAAACACTTTGATCTATCCAAGAGTTGTGCTTACCACTTGAACATTCAAGGACACTACACTGAAGATTGTCCTGCACTAAAATTCAAGATTCAAAGCATGATTGATAGTGGAAAGATAGGTTACAACTAGATCCTTTAAGTAGTAGTGGTAGTATCGCATACACTAGCACAATTTTAGTTAAGGGTGATCAATCGAAATTACCACCAGGACATATGAAAAGAAAACGTGCAAACAGTCAAGAACACTAACAAAGACATTATCTTTGCAGCTTCTCCTTTTTAAGATGTATCTACTCTTTTGCAATCTTTACTAGACTTTTGTAATGAACTATGTGTGACCTGATTCATGTTGATAACGGGATACGTACGCGCCTATTTTAGATTCGGTCTCAATATAATAAAAGTTTCATTCTCACCCAAGTGCAAAGTCTGGGACAACTTTGTCGATGGCCTGTAATTATTCAAAAAGACAGAAGTTGAGATCACAAGCCATATTCACCATCAAATTACTTCAATGCCATAGCAACAAGAAATGCAGATTCAATGCCAAAGCTTCATGGTTCAATGCAAGATAACAATTTTCTTTTATACTAACAAATTTTCTTTGAGTAATTCAGTGGTTGATGTTTAGTTATTCTTGAACGATAGCTCCACAAAGCTCAACATCAAGTCAGAATTGCAAGTTTAGATGGTGCAACATCAACAAAAATCAAATTTATAATTTATAATTTTTTTCTTTGAGGGCAAAATTTACAAGCAACAAATTTTCATCGAAGTTGAAGCTCCTAAGTTATGGAACCATATCCACTATTGCAAAGTATTGTACCAGGCACTGCATTTTAAATATTCAATATTGCAAAGGCACTGCAACAAGATCTTCATACTAGGTTATGATTGGCCGCTACCACAAAGAAATCGCACCAAGCTCATTGCATTGCACAAAAATTGATATTTGTAAGTTTGCACCATATATTGGGTTAGTCTACCTTAAAATGGGACATATTGGATTCTTCCTCCCGATATATCGGGTTCTTCCAACATCTAATAGAATATATCGGGTTCTTCCACCATAAAATAGGATATATTAAGGTCTTCCACCATAATTTAGGATATATTGGGTTCTTGCACTCTCAAATAGGATACACCGAGTTCTTCCACCCTCTAATAGGATATGTTGGGGTATTCCACACTCTAATAGGATATATTGGGTTCTTCCATCCTAAAATAGGATATATTGGGTTCTTCCACCCTAAAATAGGACACATTGGCTCCTTCAACCCTAAAATAGGATACTTTGGGTTCAGTCCCCCTAAAATAGAAGATATCGGGTTCATCCGCCCACAAATAGGACATGTTGGGTTAGTCTACCCTCCAATAAGACATTTTAATCTCGTCTGTCTCTAATTTGACATCTGGTAGTGCCCTAATTATTTATTTATTTTTAAATATGCATATGCACTACATGTTATCTCATATGAGACATCTCACAATGCTTTATTATATATTTATATTTTTACATATGTACTACATGCTATCTTTTAAATTTCTTGAAAATCTTATCTCTCTGTAATGAGATATCTCGCAATGACTTACTATTTATTTTAAACATATGAGCAATACATGATATCTTTTTAAATTTCTTAAAGAGCTTTTATTTCTCTAATGACACACAAGTAATGCCTTAACGATTTACTTATTTTATACTTATATGCATTGCAAACATTTTAAATTTCTTGAAAAATTTAGTTACATATATATGTCTTTTTGACTAACGAGACTTTGCAGGTGCATAATTTGAAGCAATTATTTATGATTAAAGAAAATGTAACATATTCCATTAATTGGATCTGGAATATTGATTCAGAAAGGGCGCATCTTTCTTATGACATTTGTCATAAGATATATATTTATATTTCTAGCTTTATATTATCTCCTAACAATTTTATCAAGGTTTGGCAGAAAGCACAATCTACATGAAGCAACAACACACACAATGCAACGTGGAACTTTTTCTTAGCAACGAACTGGGACATGATCCAAAGAGGAGTACCAAACTCTTAGGACGCGAGCTGAGGAGCGACTTCCACCACAATCAAACCACACCCCTATCAGAAGGCATGTGGGGTTTTCTTTGGGTTTATCGGTTTCAATTTGGCATCCGAAAAAAATTTCACTCTCACCGGAGGCAACATTCCAATTTGAGTGAAAATACAGCAAGAGCTTTGGAAAGTATGTCTGTGTAAGTTCTTAATTATGGGTATAAAGTGCATCATCTTCATAGGTAAGAGGTTGCAAGTCTCTTTTTCATACTCACTTTATTTGTCACTCTTCCTCAATCGATGAATATCCTAGCATAAGGAATTCCTTTTCAACCGATCGAGTCGAACTACAAACAACTTGATTCCTAAGGTTTAAGGATATGTAGGCGGGCTCAATGTTGAAAACTTGATTGTATGCAAACATTCTCTCTTAAAATTTTATTCTCGAGTATTCTGATTTCTTTATAATTTGATATTGGGATAGATTTTGAATTCTTTTATAATCGTTTGTCAAATCAAGCTTATCGAACTACAAGTGGCCTGAATTCTCATATAACTTGAGATATGTAGGAAACCCGATACCGGGGTTCGACCATAATTCCTAAAGTCTATCCCAAAATCCATTTTCTAAGAGATGAAGATGTGGTTGATCAAAATTGGATTCGTCAATTTCATTTGGCTCGAATTTCATTCATCAAACGTCAAACGAGGGACAGTTGTTGACACCCAATTTTGGCCCTCTACAATATATATTAATCATCGAACTTCTTCAATTTCAGACGATTTAAAATTATTAGTTTTATAAAATTTCAATATAAAAAATAAATTGATGAAATAATAATAATATTGTTTGCAAGTTATTTTAAATATTTTTGTCAGTTATATAATCTTTGAATAATATATATATATTACGTAATTATGTATATAATTAGTATATTTTATGAATATTTGAATACCGTATCAATAACAATTAGTTTTATTTAATTTTGGCTGACTTCAACTAATTCCCTTAATTTGGTTGAAATTGCAATTCACATGGTTATTCTTCTTAAGTCAAATTAATTACACTGTTGGCTTCCTTTTCAAGACCATGTTTTGGGCCTTACTTACAATTTCTATCCGACCCAATTCCTCAAACCCATTACAGCAACCCACAAAACATTTCAAAAAGATCCAACCCCATGTATTCATTCTTCTTCCTAGTGAAACCCAATAACCCGACATTGTTACACGTCTTCTTCGTCACGTATCCAACAATCTAGTAGTGAAGAACGAACCCAAAACGCGAAGAAACCCAACACGCCTCATTCTTCCTTTCTCCCAGAAACGTCACATCAATCTGGCAAATTTGGAAAAAGTCACCCCATTTGTTGTAGTTGCCGCGTCCATACTCGTCCCTTCCCTTTTCCCCTTTTTCAGGGACTTACAAACCCCTTTTACTGTTTCCTCAAAAAGGGGCATATGAAAGCAAAATGTGCCCATTTACCCCCAATCTCCTTTTTAAAATCTTCTATATATTCTCTTTTTCAGTCACTCAAAAAGGGGATTTTTTGGGATCAAAGAAGACTATATTTTTTGGACACTAATTTGCTGCCCTAAAACAAAAGGAATTTCATCAAAAGAAAGAGTTGTTTTACTTTTCGTAGCTCATTGAAAAAGGGCTCACAGTGGTTCAAGTTCTTCGTGGTCGAGTTCGAGTTCGAGTTCCGGTTGGTAACCCAAAAAAGTTATACAGTCCCTTCTTAATCTAAGTTTTTGTTTGGTATGTTTAGTTGGCTATATTGTTCTAAAATAGGAATGCCTCGTCTGATCGAGACTTTGGTCTTTCATGTGTGAGTATGCTTCGAATATGTATGCTTGGATCTTAGAAGGATGGTTTCCGACTGCTGTTGCTCTTATTGTTTTAGGTTTCATAGCATTGTTATGATCAGTTTCGAAATTTCCTTATTAGTATTAGTTTGTGTTTGTTTGTTATGAATGTGTCAATAATTAATGTTCGACATCATATTACTCATTCATAGCCTTAAACTGATTGAACGAATTTTGATATATGACTATTTAAGCTTATCTTTGAACCAATTTGAAATTTTGCTTAATCATGTTATGCTTTTAAATATAAGCTGAGTTGCAAGAATGGTTATGATGCATTTTGTGTGCAATCTAAAACCAACATTATGTCTCTATTCTTATTCTTATCGCATCTATATCTATCACATAATTAAATCTATTATCTATCTTCATACACCTCTATGTGATTTTATTCTTACTTGGTGTCAAAGCATGATCTTGGTAAAAATCCGACTATTCGGTAGCCTATTTGTCTATAACAATCTTAGCATGTTGGTTTAGTTAGTTGACACCATGAACATCCTCGTATTTGTATTTTTAAGTTCCGTAGGTGACATGCAATTTTTCTTTTAATGTGGATTAGTGATATATATATAGTCTTGGTAAAGCATTAGTTCCACGTTGGATTAGACTGTTCATTTGCTAGTGGGTTTTGCTTCTTGTAAACGTTTCTTATCTTTAGATGTTGAATTTTTTTTTAAAAAAAAATTGTCTTCCAGTAACCCCTATGTGCCATGTAAAAGGTTTTAGTCAATTAGCTTTTGATTTAATACTATGGTTTTGGTATAAATAAGTTTATAATACGATATTTGCTAATTGTTAAGTTGTATTGCCTTTAGTGTGTTTTATTTCTTTATTTATTAAATTTTATTTCTATGTTTCTTTGTTATGAATATGTGTTAATCATTTTCTTATCTTTTTGTTACATTTGATTTCCAGTGAGTTCCTCGAACTCCATTGCCTTTCTTTCTTTTTCGTTCCAAATGGACCATGGAGGCCTAATTGCATTTCCTTGATTTGTACTTAAATCCAAGTCCCAATGGACTGATGTGTGAAGCAAGGGAAGTCGATAAAAAGGTCGAAGATAGTAATACAGGGTTGGAAATCAAATTCCAAGTGTCCGGAAGTCCAAATATGGACTGTATACATGGATATACATGTTGAAAAATATGAGCATATAGTTTTAAACGTGGCAGCAGGTTGAAAGCAAAAGAATGCAGAGTTAAAACTGAAATACATGTCCTAGGAGGCCCAAAGAAGGCTCTATACATCCAATATATAGCTTGTATACAACAGTATACATTCAATGTATACAAGAAGTTTTAGGAATGAAAATGGGCCAAAACCCAATTTTCTTTGCACAACAGGTCCAAGCGAAAATGGGCCAAAAAGCCCACAAAATTTGGGAATTTGGGCAAAAAGGCCCACATTCTAACCCTCTTATTATTTGTATTAATTCTAACTCTTTTATTTTAATTTGTTTAATTTAATTAAATTCCCCAAAATATGAACAATATTCTTTATGTTACTTTATTTTAATAAAATTTCTTTCTATTTACCAACTGTTATATTTTATTGATAATCTTCAGTCAATTTTTTTAATTTATTCTTCAATTAATTTAAAATAGTTTTCATGCTTTAATTGACCAAATTGGTTCAAATTATTATTTCTAAAATGATTCAAATAAATTCTGACATAATCTATCTTTTAAAGTTTTAATTTTTATCTCATCTTTAAAATGTTAACCTTAAGTTTATTTGTTTGAAGTTCTAATATTAACTTTTTTTCTCCCATTTTTTAGAAGTTTGGCAAATGACTGAATTAGTCCCATTTTCCTAAAAACTCAAAAAGAGTTAAATACTTTTAGTCAAGTCGTAAGTCAACCGCACATTAGCAGATATTTCAAGTGCCTAACACATTTTTGAAGTGTAAATTGAACCTCGAATCGCCTTCAATATCTTCAAATGATATTGTCTGTTTAAGTCTTTTGAAATTATAAGTTTTCTTAATTTCTTTCAAAAATTAAGTGGTGACTCTTTTCTAACTATTCTTCTCAAATAGTTTTTTACTTAGAACATTTCAAATAGTGACTTTTCTAAAGAAAGTAAAATTACAGCCTAAAAGAATGATGATCGAAAATACTGCAAATACCATCGGTTGGTTAGCCACCCTATTGAGAAATGCTTCGTCTTCAAGGATAAAATCATGGACTTATCTAGGAAGAGTGCCAGGTTGACGTGGGTTCACTATAGTAGACAACTGAGTCATCTGCTGCTCCAGATGCTTTATTGATACTGCATGGGCATCAACCTTTTGACCAATGCCAGATAAATCGTTTCGCATCTCCTTTACATTCTCATCAGTCGCATCAAACCTTCTCATCATCTTCTGCATCATATCTTCAATCCGCGCCAAATTACCTCCAGCTTCCCTAGCACCAGATTCCCAATTTTGAGGGGGAACATAGGGTCCGACCCTATCATTTCTGTTGCCATAATTGTTCCTGTTATAGTTGTTGTCACGATTGAAGTTTCCATCCTGAACATAATGACCCTCTCGGTTGTAATTTCCATAGTTCCGACCTTGGTTTCCTTGACCTTGGCGCCAATTTTCCGTGTTGGATCCTTGGGCATTTGGTCGGAAACCCCCCGTCTGATCATTCACCGCATAAGTGTCTTCTTCATAGTAACACTCCTCAACTGGTGGTGGAGTTCTTGTCAAGTAGTTCACAGCATTTACCTTTTCTGCTCCTCCGCTCACATGCTTCAGAACCAACCCCAACTCTGTCCTCATCTGAGTCATCTCCTCACGAATATCATCTGCAGAGTTAACGGTTGCATTATGAACGGCAAATGTGTTTCTCCCAGTATCTGCTCTTCTAGTGCTCCATGCTTTGTTGTTGCGAGAAATCCTCTCCAATTTTTCAGAAATCTTAGCATATGTACAATCACCATATGAACCCCCAGCAATAGTGTCCAGGACTGCTTTATTTTTATCATCCTATCCTCGATAGAACTACTCCTTCAGCGACTCATCATCAATGCGGTGGTTTGGGACACTTCTTACGAATGCAGTGAATCTGTCCCAAGAGCGCTTGCGATTCTCCGTAATGCTACAAAATTGTTGACCATGTCTTTGTGATTGAGCTTCTTTGACACTGGATAGTACTTTGCTTTGAACACCTCCGCCAATTGGTCCCATGTGAATATTGAGTTATAAGGAAGCTCAGTGAACCATACTGCAGCGTCGCCTGTGAGTGACAGAGGAAACACTCTTAGCCCAATGACATCCATATCTAGGTCTGGTCTACCCACACAACTCTTGCAAACTACCCTTAGTTTGGCTAGGTGAGCATGTGGATCCTCTGATGGCAATCCTGAAAATAAGCCTCTTCTTTGTAAGCATCGCATCAAACCGCTCGCCCCCACAAATGTGTGCCCTGGAGGTAACGAAGGTAGGACAATGGGCCCATCAGAGTTTTCTATGTTCAAGTTGCCCCGATAGTTGTCATATTATCGTGGGCCTAGTGAATCTTGCGCCCTCAGTGGATCTCCTAATCGATTTTCGGCTGGAGCCTTGTTGTCACCACCTACTGCCCTCTGCTGTTGTAAGTCCTCTGCATTATCCAGATGTCCTCCTATAGGATTAATTTGACCTCTTGGATTATTCATTCTTCGTAAAGTGCGGCTTAGCTCTGGATCGTAAGGAGTAAGTGGTTCACCCTGACTCCGTGTACTTAGCATACACTAGAAGTAGAACCTGAGAGAGACTAAAACAAAAAGAAAAGAGTAAAATACGGAAATATTTGACTAATGTTCAATAATGTAGTTAAAATAAATCTAAAAGCCAAAATTCCCCGACAGCGGCGCCAAAATTTGATACGCTCAAATTACACTTCCCTACAGAAGCGTAAGCGATCGTTATCAAGTAGAGAACCCAACTTGTAGGTTGGGGTCGATCCCAAAAGGAAAAATGGTTTAGACTTTACTTTAACCTACAATTATATTCGATTAGTCAAAGATCTTCCAGAAACAAATAATTAAAAGGGGGGGATTTGTTTATAATAAATAATAAGAATTCAATAAAATTCAGTAATTAAACAAGACTCAGTTTTGTTTTTGTTGTTATCAAGATGAGAGAAATAACTAGGGCGTACGTGTTCCCCACAAGCTCATAACGCAATAATCCTAGTAACAGCAATCCCTTCCTAGTATATTACATGCAAAGTGATAAGTTAGGTATCTCTAAATCCTTGATCCGGCATCTAAAGAATTTCACCCCGCACCTTGATCCGACTACGTGTGTATACTTTACTAACCCTTACCTTTACCTCATATTAGACATCATAATCGATGTTTGGCTTAGCTATTACTTCGCACCAATCGATACTAGTCTATTAGATAGTATCACACTAAATCTATGTTGATAATTCTTTTCTTGTTGATTACCTCCTTGATCCGGCAAGTAGCAACAAGGCGAGTTCTAACGTTGGCCACCGTTAAAAAGACTTCTAAACGAAAGAATTATCAATGCATGCACAAACACTATTCACGAATTGCTTAATTACTATTCATATTTTGTTAATCGCTCATGGTTCCCACAACCCTAGTTGTGGATTTAGTTACTCATATTAGCAAGAACACAATTCATAATTTTAGAAGAAGAAATCATGAACTTACGTGATGAGAATAATAAACCCAGAAATTCAACTTGAGTTGCAAAGCTAAAAATCTTCAAAACGAACTTGTAAATTTTCTAATTGTAAAAATTGTCATTCAATCTCCAAAGTCAAAAGTAGAACTACAATAATAATCTCTCCCCTAAAAACGAGGTTTACATACCTTATTTATAAAAAAAACAAATCCTAATTTAAAAAGGAAACAATTTAAGGAAAGTCTGTTCAGGTACGCGTCTTCAATCCACGAGACTGACTTACGGACTCTATAGAAACAGCTTCATTAACTCCCTAAGA
Organism: Solanum commersonii; assembly: GCA_029007595.1. Classification (NCBI taxonomy): domain Eukaryota; kingdom Viridiplantae; phylum Streptophyta; class Magnoliopsida; order Solanales; family Solanaceae; genus Solanum; species Solanum commersonii. The sequence continues at coordinate 90,972 of JAJTWQ010000357.1, read as the reverse complement.
CTCTTAAACTTTGTGCTCTAATACCAAGTTTGTCACGCCCTGAGCCTGCACCTCAAACATGGCTGACACTCTAGAACCATTGCTGGCCCCAAGGGAACCCTTGACCTGGCTTACTAAACTTAGCGGAAGACTTAACTTAACAACATAATCTCAAAAAATAACTTTAAAGAGATATAACAGTTAGCCAAAATAGCAACAGAAGTCTTTAAACAAAATCTGAATGATAAAGTAAAGACAACTGAACTACTAACTATCTAACTATCTATGAAGCCTCTAAAACAAGGAAGGATGTCTCATTTTCATTCTTACCTCCTCAATACTTAGCTCAAATTGATAGTTGATCTCAAAGGATTCACGATTTAACTGAAAGACTTTCTTGAACTATATTATTAACTCTTCCTTGAATTTGAATTATGAATTCAAGGATCATGATTTTACATATAGGATCTCTCAATGATTAAATGAAGTTTAGATAGTTGATAATAAGAAACAAGCGAAGACACAAACTAAAGTACACTGGCGATGAGGAAGATTAATTAAATTTTTGGTCGCCAAATAAATTTTTGGACTATGAACTCCACATCTGCTCCGCAACGTGGAGAGGGAAGTACTTTTATGGGTACTGAATTTTTAAAACACCTCCGCGAAGCGAAGCTATGAACGTATGTTTGCCCGACCTTTTCTTCCTCTTCCAAACTCGAATCAAGTCATACCTACTACAATTCTAAGGTCAAAATTCGTGAAAGCGAAACCCACACAAGGAACTATCAATCAACTCATCCTATTTGAAAACATTCACCTCAATAACTCAACAAGAACTTATCAAAGAACGAAGCACAAAACCTCAAGAACTAAACCACATTATCAGCATACTCAATATCATGGATGAAATTCATAAAATAAAGTGTGAGGGTGAACAAATCCAACACTATGGAAGCTTACATACCTGAAAGAATCATCTGCTTGAAGAACTTGAAGCAATATATTGTAAGATAAACCCTAGCCTTAGCGTTTCTTGATGTTTCTTGAGTATAGAATTTTAGGAATGAATGAGAGGGTGCGATTTATGAAAACTGACTTTTCTAAACGTTTAGTGAATTTTAGATGACCACCTAAGGTTTTTTATGATTAAAATACCCTTAAATAAATAAATAAAGCAAGTTGGGAGTAGGAATAATTTTTCAGTAGGCAATGAGGTTCGTATAGGCTCCATAACACGAAGCCATCACTGAGTTGCTGCTAACTTTGCGTGTCGTTAGTAAATCAGTCATAACTTTTTACTTAGAGCTTGAAATTTAGCAAACTCAGTGGAGTTGGAAAGAGGACTCAAAGGATATGGTTCTCCTAACTCATCATGTACTAAAAGTTATTGTCATTTAAAGTTTACTCAAAACTTATGAAAAACAAAGAACTGACTTGAATAAACTCTCTTTAGTTCTTTTTGGAATTCAAGGTGCTATATCTAGTGACCTTAACACTTCAGAAAATTTTAAATTCCTTGGTAAAAACTTACTCACTATGAAGGATTGTTCAAGTCTTAACTAAAAGAATTTCTGGGGTGTTACAATATCTCCCCCTTAGGATCATTCATCCTGGAATGAGGACTTGACTGGGTATGGAATGGGGCTACTCTTATAAGATCTAAGTTTAATTGTATGCTCATACTATATTCAAGCTTAACCTAAATCCTTAGGTTTGGGTTCTATAACTCTTTTTAGGGAATCTCATCCCAAAACTATTACTCTTTACCACCACATTGGGCTCATATCAAGCACCACCTAATATTTTAACAACACCATATGCAAGCTTAGTACTCTAACAACCCCATGGAATCCTACTAACCAGTTCCTTAAGAAATTCTAACACTTGACATGATTTCTCATCTTACCATCTCCCCCTTAGGGCTAAAGCTAGCACTTGAAAGCTATGGACCTATTCCACATTGACAACTCAATTATGCTATCTAGGCACACATGGAAAATTATAACTTAATTGGAACCTCATCTAGTAACATACCATCTTGGCATACCTATTATTGATCTTGTTACTCTTGTGACTTAGCCATACTTCACTGCCCTTATCTAAACGTTAGGGTCTCTCACTTGTACCACTCATATTTATTGCCGCTTATCATCTCAATCCCTCACCTACTCTATGTCAAGTCTTCTAGATCAAATCTCACGACTAACACCATCACCCTCATGTTGCCATTCTTTTGATCATGATACATATTTTAAATTCAAGCTTAATATATATGACTAAATCTGAATATCAATATGATTGCTTGCTTACTAACAAACATCTACTAGATAAAAATTCAAAAACACATGTACACTAAGACCTTATGACAAATAGTCAATCATTACCTCTTAGTATTCATGCATACAATTTACTATCACATTTCCCTTCACAACTCGAGTACTATTCACTTATTCACTACACATCAATACCTAATTAGTTCTATAACACTTCCAATATTATGGACACTCCATCAAATTCATAAGCCCAGCTTAAATCTATCACCTCATGTATACTCCTTCTTATCTATTCAATGCTTACACTTGGCCAGTACCTACACAATGACAGTTCATCAGAAAATCCTTTTTAGCGATAACACACTATACATCCTATGACGGAATCTTCACAACTAATCACTTATTATTCTACCCATAAGGGAAAATTCCTAATTACTAACTTACTAGGTGTATGAATATAGTAACATAGCTTGTCAAAATATCATCTCCCTTACTTAGATTACTAAATTTCTATAGATTTTCCTCTAACTCTGGGCTCTTTCACTACTACTGCTCATGATCTCATAACTCATGCTACCATTCTAGGATGAAAATACCACCCAACCTCTAAACATAATCCCTCATAAGGATCTCAACTGAAACAGGGCTTAGAAAAGAGAGTACAAATTGCTTTTAGCTTGAACGCATGATTCATATGAACATGAGTGCATTCCTTTAAAACTTAACACTTAACTTACTCATGGTCTTTTCTCAAGTCCCTCTGTAGTTTCATGACTTCCTTAAGATTTTTGCTAAAAGCAACTCATCAATGAAGGACTAACTTTGCTTTTCAACTAGCTCTAGTATGGGGTAGTCAAATGGATATAAGAACGCACAAGTTAGAATAAATCTCTAAGACATAACTCTATTACACGATTAAGATAATGAATGAAGGGAAACTATTCTTAAATGAATGTAGTCACTTGCTTATAAAAGTGGGGTCCTCACAACCATAAACAAAACCCTACTGACACAATCTCATAGATACCATAGGACACTTGAACTATGTGCTCTGATAACAAGTTTGTCACTACTCGAGACTACACCCTGGTCATGGCCTGCAGTCGAGAACTGCTGTTGTTCCCCAAGCGAATCCTCATTCTGGCTGACTACAAGCTGAAGACTAATTCAAGCATACAAAATCATAAAAACTTAATTCAATTCAAATAGTAAACTTTAAAATAATCTGAACAATACTGAATAGATAACTCTAAATAAAATTGATATATTCAACACGCCATCAATAGGCAACTTAAGTCTTTAAAATATTTAACATAACAAATGAATAGACTTTTGTAACTCTATTGTCGATCTATGAAGCCTATAACTGACAAAGATGGAAGTTGGGACAAGACCCATGACATCCTAACAAATAATATAACTAAAAATACACATGGAACCCTCCGAAAGCAAGGAGGCTCACCATAGCTACCTCGAACTACATGTGCTATCAACAAAGCGCCTATTGATGATCCTGAGTACCTGTATCTGCATCATTTCATGATGCAGGCCAAATGGCTTAGTACATGGAATGTATGAGCATGCAAGGGGAATAATAAACCATAAACATAAGCTTGAACTGATGGGATAGAAACATACTTACCTCTTCTCAACTCACTCAACTTAATTAAACTCCAAGAAAGATAGTTCAATTCAACTCAAAGAAAACAGGGTTCAACTCCATGATAAGATATGCAACTCAGTGAAATAAGGCTCAACTCAATAATAGGATATTCAACTTAGTGAAATAAGGCTCAATAAATAAATAGCATATTCAACTTAGTGAAATCAGGCTCAAATCAATAATAAGACACTCGACTCTGGCTACTCAAACTCTGGATACTCAAATCAATATAAAGCAACAATAAGAGATGCAATATATGGAAAGCTTCTAACATAGTAGAAAGCAACTCGATGTATTTAAGAATACAATATACTCAGTTTATATGTAAGGATACAAAATAAACTTTGTTTTTATATAAAAATACAAAATAAACTCTGTGTATATAAGAATAGAAAATATCTTTGTGGGAGTTTCTCTAACCGGCAACCATCACTATGAGCTATGTGATGATATAAAGTCTTGCCTCATGCTGCCAGGTCCGTCCTATACCTTGCAGGGGTATAGAACCTAACTACTAAATGGATCCACTAGTCTATGCTAAAATCATTAAGGAATCATCTTAAAAGTAATTATGTGCATGAACAAATCCACTCAAGGACCTTCATGGGTAACATATGATTGTCTCATTATTAGGAATATAAAATAAAAAAGGATTGGGTACTCAATACTCAAGACTTAGAACTTTAACATACTACTCCTCTCAAAGATGCTCAACTCATGAAGTTCATGCGGAATTCATAGGCATGAATGAATAAACTCAAGGGTCTAAAGAACATTATGGAACTCATGTATACCACTCTTCTCATTCTCATACTTACGTCCTCAATACTTAGCTCAAATCGATAGTTGATCTCGAAGGATTAAAGATTTAACTCAAAGACTTTCTTAAACTCTAGTCTTAACTCTGCCTTGAATTTGAATTATGAATTCAAGGATCATGATTTGATATATAGAATCTCTCAATGATTAAATGAATTTAGATAGTTGATAATAAGAAATGAGCGAAGATACAAACTGAAGGATACTGGCTATGCAGAAGATGAATTAAATATTTGGTCGCAAAATAAATTGTAGAACAGTGAAGTCTGTATCCCCTTCACGATGTAAAGAGGGAGGTACTTTTTTGGGGATTGAATTTTGAAAGCACCTCCCCGACGCGGACCTGGGCACGTATGTTTGCCCGATTTTTTATTCCTTTCCCAAACTCGAATCAAGTCATACCTACTGTAATTCTAAGGTCAAAATTCGCAAATTCTTATAATCCAAAACAATTTCGGCAAAACTTACACAAGGAACTATTGATTTACTCATCTTATTCGAAAAATCCTCACCTCAAGAACTTAACAAGAACTTCATTATCAAAGAACGAAGCACAAAACCTCAAGAACTCAACGAGATTATAAACATACTCAATCTCATGGATGAAATTCGTAAAAGAAATTCATGATCGACATGTGGGTGAACAAACCCAACACTATGGAAGCTTGCATACCTGAAAGAATCATCTTCTTGAAGAACGTGAAGGAATATATTGGAAGATGAACCATAGGCTAAGCGTTTTTTGAAGTATCTTGAGCGTAGAATTTTAGGAATGAATGAGAGGTTGTGATTTATGAAAACTAATTTCTACACATTTAGGGAAATTTAGATGACAACCTAAGGGTTTTAGGAATAAAATACCCTTAAAGAAATAAATAAAATGAATTGGGAGTCGGGATAATTTTTCAGCAAACAGTAAGGTTCGTATTGGTTCCCTAATGCGGAGCCATCGCGAAGCTGCTGCCAGGTTTACACATCGTTAGTATATCAGTCATAAATTTTTACTCATAGCTCAAGCTTTAGCAAATTTGGTGGCGTTGGAAAGAGGACTGGAAGGGATTTAATTTTATATCTTATGGATCTCCTAACTCATTCTATACTAAAAGTTATCGTCATTTGAATTTAACTCAAAACTTAAGAAAAACTTAGCAATGACATGAATGAACTCTCTTTAGTTCTTGGTGGAAATGAAGGTGCTATATCTAGTGACCTTAACACTTATGAAATATTTTAATTCTTTGGTAAAAACTTACTCACTATGAAGGATGGTTCAAGTCTTAGCTCAAAAAAATTCTGGGGTGTTACAACCTCCTTGCTTGCGGACGATCCCTTATTTTATTCAGTTATTTCAGTTTGTTAGGATGATTGGGGGTCTTCTCTTGGCATCCCACATAGTATTATAGGAGTCATATATAGATAGACAGTAGTTCATGAGTCTTTTCATTTTTAGTTGTTTATGTTGACAGTTGAGTTGTGTCTTTGGCTAGTTGAATGTTTTATTTCTAAAATATTCTAATTATTTCTTTGAGACATTGAGTAAAGTAGTGATTTTGAGTTCATCCTATGTATGAGTAAGTCTTCTGCTAAGAGCTAAGCCATGTCAAAGTTTAGTTGGAGCCAGCAATGGTTCTCGAGTGCCCGTCACACCCAGGGTATAGGCTTGGGTCGTGACATCCAAGTACAAATTAGATTGTTTTTAACTGTACCAATAAAAAGAAGATACAGATCTGACATGTGCATCACCTGTCACGTTTTTCTTTTTTTTTTGATATATTTTGTAAGTTTAGTTTAAATGAGTTTTAAATATGTCATTCTACTGTATATGTTTCCTATTATTAAATGGTATTGCTCTTATATTTAGAGTAACTAATGCACGTATTTTGTACGTGTATCACCTATATATTAATTATATTTAATTTTTATGTTATGTCCACAAACATATCACCTTTTAATTTTTTGGTATATTTGGTAATAATAAGTTTAATTTAAATGAGATTTAAATATGTTGATGCATGATATATGTATTTTCTATTATAAAATTATATGTTCTTTTGATGTTTATATAACTACTGCACGTGTTATGAATTTAATTTGAATTTTTTTTCAACACCATTATTTAGTTTGTGCTTATTTCTGAATATTTTTTTGTAAATTTATCTACTTTATAAGAACTTTAGACATGCGATAAAGCAAAATATATATGGTGAATGAACTTTGGGCAATACGTATTAAATAAAGATAAATGACAACCAAAATTTTAGTTATATAAGGAGTGAACTTGATCAATTTCAACAGAAAACATATTCTTCTTCTAAAATTTGTGACTTAGAGAGAAGAATCAATATTATTTTTCCGAAGTGTGTTGCAAAAAATGAGTTAAATATTGGAAAAAAATTTAGTAAATAGAAGTTATTACATTACAAAGTTATAGTGCATAATTGGTATCCCCCCCCCCCTCCTTTACAATTTCATAAGTTGGAGATTTTATTTGTCATGTTTATTTCAAAAATGAATAATGCAAGTTTTTCTTCTCTTTCATTTTTATTTCCTTCTCATTACTTCGATGTCTTTTATGCTATGGAGCGTTTTGTACTCATATGGAATTCATTTATCGTGTACGAACTACTCTTTGATTATTTTTCGAGAAAAAGTTCATCATACATTCGCACGTATACGCATCTAATACTTTTTTTGATTGAAAATATACCATCGGCTTAACCTGTGGATGCACAACATGTGAGTTTACAAAATGCGATTTTACACTCTCCAGTATATGCTTCTAAAATTTTATTTACAATGAAATCATCTCAACATGCTAGTTCACAAAATGTCATCCTACGTTTTCCTATCAGTACATCCAACATTTATTTTTTCAGAAAATTCTCTATCAACTCAACCTTTGGTCCCACAATATGAGAGTTTGCGGAAAAAAATTGTGTGGTTATCTAGCTAACATTATTGTTGAATCATAACCACCCGATAAGAAATGACTGAGCACTACTAACCGATTGAAACAAATGGCTAGAAGAAAGAGTGATGTAGCGATTATCAGGGGGAGCACCGCCAATAAATATTCTACAAATGAAAAGAAGAAACGAAGGTGGAGATTCAAATGAAAATGAGATTATTGTTGACTGTACAAATTTTGCACGTGTATCATCTATCATTTTTTTCAGTATATTTTGTATGTATATTTGAAATGACTTTTAAATATGCCATTCTACTGTATATAATTATCTATTATTAAAAGGTATTTATGTTCTATTTAAAGCAACTAATGCATGTATTTTGTACATGTATCACTTTTATATTTATTTTAATTCATTTTTTATGTACACCTTTCACGCATATACCCTTTTTAGATTTTTATACATTTAGTAATAGTAAGTTTAGTTTAAATTATCTTTAAATATGTTGATATATTATATATGATATATGTATTTTCTATTATTAAAATTATATATTTTTCCTATGTTTTAATAACTAGTACACATGTTATGCATGTAATTTGATTTTTTGGACATCATTATTTAATTTTTACTAAATTTTTAATTATGTCCCCATATTTATCTGCTTGGTAATAACTTTAGACATGTCATATCTAAAAGCCAAACAAAAAAGGTAAACAAACTCTAGGCAATACACATTAAATAAAGATAACTTAGAACAAATTCTTAATTATATGAGGACACTTGATCAATTTCGAGAGAACATATATTCTTCTTCTAAAATTTGTGACTTAGAGAGATTTTTTTATTTTTTTTACATGTTTGTTGCAATAAATAAGTTAAATATAAGCAACAAATTTGGCAAAAGAAATCATTACATTACAAAATTATAGTGCATAATGGGTATTCTCCTCCATACAATTTCTTACTTTGGAGAATTTATTTGTCATTCACAGTCCAAAAATGAATAATGAATTTTTTTTTTCTCTCTTTCATTTTCATTACCTTTTCATCTGTTACTTCGATGTCCTTTATGATATGGAGCATTTCGTACTCATACGAAATTCTTGAATCATGTACGAACTACTCATCCATTAATTTTTTGAGCAAAAGAACATTTTATGTTCACATGTATAGGCATTAAATACTTTTTAATGAAAACCTACCATCAGCATAATTTGTTGCCCCACAATATGCGAGTTCATGAAGAAATGATGGCACGATTATCTGGCCAACATCATCGTCGAATCATAACCACTAGATAAAAATGATAGAGCACCAATAATCGATAGACAATAGATGACTAGAAAAAATAGAGTTGTACCGATAAGCAAGGATGGAGCAACGACAATGTATATTTTACAAATGTGAATAAACGGAGTTGGAGATTCAAATACAAAATGAGATTGTTGTTGATTGTACCAATGAAAAGAAGATACAAATTTTACCCGTGTATCACGTACCATTATTTATTTCTTTTTGGTATATTTTGTAAGTTTAATTTAAATGAGTTTAAAATATGTTGTTCTATGGTATATATTTTTCTATCATTAAAAGGTATATTTCTTATAGTTAATGTAGCTAATGCATGTATTTTGTATTTGTATTACCTATATAGCAATTATAAATAATTTTTATGTATGTGTACTACACATATATCATATGTATATTAATTTATATATATTTGGTAATAGTAAGTTTAGTTGCAATAAGTTTTAAATATGTGGATAAATGATATATGTATTTCCTTTTACAAAAATATACGTTCTTTCTATGTTTATATAACTAGTGCACATGTAGTGCACGTAATTTATTTATTTTGGATATCATTAATTTTTTTATACTCAATTTATTTGATTTTTTATATATATTTATCTACTTCGTAATAAATTTAGACATGCGATATTTGAAATCCAAACAAAATAAAAATGGTGAGTGAACTTTGGGCAATGCACATTATAATAAAGACAATTGACAACAAATTCTTTAGCTATATAAGGAGTGCACTTGATCTATTTCACGAGAAAACATATTCCTCTTCTAAAGCTTGTGACTTAGGGAGAAAGCAATATTTTTTTTTTGAAGTATGTTGCAATAAATGAGTTAAATATAGGAAAGAAATTAGGGAAAAGAAAATCATTACATTACCAAATTATAGTTCATAATTGATATTTTTTTCTCTACAACTTCTTACTTTGGAGAATGTATTTGTCATTCACAATCCAAATATGACTAATGCAAAATTTTATCCTCCTTCATTTTTATTACTGATGTTTCAGACGTAATCAACTGACATTATTTCGGTTCAAGTGCCATACGATCGCGCGTAGTGATATAACCCAACCAAGGGTTGGGATCGTTCCAACAGGGAGTGGTTTTGAGAATTAATAGAAAATAAAATCTAGTTCTAATTAGTCATAGCTATAGACATTAACAGTTAAAAACATACTAAATCTAAGGGGTGACACAAGCGTTAATTATCAACGGGTGGTTTGTGTTAAGCTAATGAATAAAACCGACAAACATATAAGAAAACGAGATAGAAAGACGGGATTCTTGGGATGTGATAGGAATATGGGATAAACAAGTCTATCAGGTTACATGCTTTTGATGGTAGATTGTTGAACATTTGTGACTAGGCTAGCCTATAGTGGGAGTAAATTCTCTCTCGAGCAACTTACCCTTAATCAACTCGGTTACTCTCGAACACTGAGTTGCTGAAGTAATCGCAACCTCCGCCTTAGCCCATTCACTTTCTTGAGATGAATGTGTGGGAAAAGGACTAGGATTCACTCTCTCGAGCTAAACCCATGTCGACCCAATACCACCTGCTATCAATTTAGTAGTCTTCGTTTTATGACCTCTCTTTCGACCAAGCCAAAAACACTAAGATGAATAGCATTTGCAACTACAATCCCATTAAGTTCATACACAACTACTAAATGAAGTCACATTTAAACAATAAATAAACCATCAACATGCAAGACCGAACAGATAATAAACCTCTGGAAGGGTGAAAAGTAAGGAAAAATAAGGAATTTGAAATTTAAACCTCTGGCTCTTATAATAAACCATATGTTTTCCAGCCAATCGACGACGTTAGTCAGGATCGCTAAGTTACTCGATGATGCACCGATCAGTCAATTCCCTTGCCGTGTTTTATAGGACCTCTATTTAATTGGCAGTCCAAACGGTGGAAAAGATCGTTATCTCCGACCAAATCAGTCTGGCTCCAAATTGCTCCTAAGCCCGCCGAGTTTTACAGGCTCCAAACCAAACTTTTTTTGAATCAAATGGCGGAGGAAAAAGGGCACGCCAACCTTTTCGGTGATTTACCGAAGGGGCCTTTTTGTTCGCTATTGCCATCGTTTCTTAACACTCCTTACATTTCATACTGCAAAATCAAAACATTGTTATTTTAATCTTAAGAGAAAATGATTAAAACCCTGGGTTACCTCCCAAAAAGCACCTTAGTTATAGTCGTGGAATGACTTCTCCGCTTAGTTTTGATTTGTTAGAAAGAGATGGGACATCACATGACCCATTTGAGTCTCGAATCGCTGGACAGATATGAATAGGGAGAAAGATATCTCATTTATTAATATGATATTCTCCTTTATCTCATTTCAAATCTTTTCGTGACCTTCCACTTTTCTGAGAATGAGTGAGAGTATGTACTATATTTGTCTGTCCTCACTTGCATTGAGTTTCTGAAAAGTCCACAAATTAGACTCATTTAGGCTATGTTTTGATAGAAATAGTGTCCTCAAATGCATATTTTGTCTCAATATCTAATGAAAACCCTTGAGTTTTAGGTATTTGGAGTTTGAGGGAAAGCATGGACACTACTTAGCATAAAGGAACAAAGGCAGCTAAAAGAACGAAAAAATGAAGATCTGAGAATCGTCGAACCCATTCGGCGAGTTGCCAAAAGATATTATCCTCGCCTTTTGTTCCAATGTATTGAGCCCTAAAAGAAAGGATCAAATCGGTGGGGAAAGGAGTAGTCAGCATGTCACCGAGCAGTTCCACGAAGCAGTACTATGTCGCCGAATGATCCAAGATGCGATGATGCCGAAGGCAAGAGCTAAAAGGCGATGAAGCACATTTTCTGAAAACTATAAATACTAGTTCAGTTTTTATTTTTAACAATCAGTTTTGGTTATATTAAATTTAGAGTACAATTTTGAGAAGCAATATTCTCTCTAAGTTTTGAAGAACTTAAAGATTCATAGGGTTTCAACTCCAAGAATTTGGACTTGGGTCTTGTGGATTCTTCACTGTTTGCTTGTTTTGAGACTTAAATCTTCATACCCATTTGAATGCAAAATCATATTGGTATAAATTTCTATCTCTTTTACATGTCTAGCTAAAACCGCAATTCTTGGGTTGTGATTTTGTGAATATGGGTTACATTATCTGTTGGGTTTTGCTTGTTGATGATTTATTTGTTGTTTAGATGTGATTTTGTTTAGTAGTTGTGGTGGAACTTACTGAAATTGTAGTTGCAAATATGATTTCACCTTTGTGCTTTCGGCTTGATCGAGAGAGAGGTCGTAAAACTAAGACTACATAATTGATGGTTGGTGGGCTTAGGTCAACATGATGTTTAGATTGAGAGAGTTGGCATTTTAAATGGATAATCTAACCCATATTCACAAAATCACACCCCAAGAATTGGGGTTTTAACTACACATGTAAAAGAGATAAAAATTTATACCAATATCAATTTCCATCAACTGGGTATGAAGAATTAATTCTTAAAACACATCAAGAATGAAGAATCTTCGAGACCCACGTCTAATTTCTTAGAGTTGAAACCCTTTGAATCTTCAAGGTCTTAGAACAAAGTCTCCAAAACCCTCTAAAACATGAAGCTGAAAATATTCTAAGTCTGAATAATAATTCTCTATTACTTGAAACTAAGATAACAATTTAAACAAGTATTTATAGTGTTTGAATATTTGTGCTGTGGAGGATCACTCGGTGCAGTTAGTCGGGATTGCCGATACACTCGGTGATCTGCCTTGTGGTCGATTTCATTGCCTTCTTTCTTTAGGGTTCAACATCTTTGTGCTTTGAGTCATTGGGCGATATAGTACTACTTTGCGGAACTACTTGGTGACACACCGACTGCTCTATTTCATCGCCAACTTGATCTTTTCCTTCATGGTTCAGCACACTGGAACAAAAGGCGATCTCCAGGCCGATCGGCAACTCACCAACTGGGTTCGGCGATCTTCAGGCCTTCATTTCTTCGTTCTTTTCAGTCGCCTTGTTCCTTCTTGCCAAGTAGTGTCCACGCTTTGCCTCAAACTCCAAATACCTGAAACATAAGGGTTTTCATCAGATATTGAGACAACATATACATTGAGGACACTAATTATATCAAAATATAGCACTAAATGAGTCCAATTTGTGGACTCATCAATTACCTTCTCATCTATTACTTTGATGTTATTTAAGCTATGGAGCGTTTCTTATTCATGTGAAATTCATGAATATTGTACGAACTATATATTTATTATTATACGAGTGAAATATCATCATATGTTCGCACGTATGCATCCAGTATTTTTTGATAGAAAATCTACTATCAGCTCATCCTACAACTCCACAACATGTGAGTTTACAACATGCTATTCTATGTTCTCCAGTATATGCATCTCGAAATTTTTTACAAGAAAATTCAAAATTAACTCCACATGTGAGTTCGCCAAATTTCATCCATTGTTCTTTTGTATTTGCATCCAATATTTGTTATCAAGAAATCCAACATCAACTCAAATTCAACCCAACAATGTGTGAGTTCACAAAGATAAGATGGTATGATTTTCTAGTTGACATCGTCGTCGAATCATAACTACCCCATATAAGTATCAGAGCATCAATAATCGATAGACAACAAATGGCTTGAAATAATAGTGTTATACCGATAGGCAGGGCCTATGGTGAAACACCGCCAATGAATATGCTATAAATGGGAAGAAGAAATGAAGTTGGAGACTCAAATACAAATGAGATAGTTGTTAACTGTACCAATGAAAAGAAGTTACAAATTTTGCACGTGTAGCACCTATATATATATATATATATTGTAGGTTTAATTTGAATGTGTTTTAAAAATGGTGAATCACTTAGGGAAATTTATATTAAATAAAGACAACATACTACAAATTCTTTAGTCCTATAAGCAGTGCACTTGATGAATTTTCAAGAGAAAACATATTCCTCTTCTAAAGTTTGTGACTTAGAGAGAAAACAAATATTTTTTCTGAGGTATGTCGCAATAAATTAGTTAAATATAGAAAACAAACTAGGAAAAATGAATCACTACATTACGATATTATTGTGCATATTTGATATTTTTTTGTACTATTTCTTTATTTGAAGATTTTTTTTGTCATTCATATTTCAAATATGAATAATGCAATTTTTTATCCTCCATTTTTATTACTTTATCATTGATTACTTCAATGTACTTTATGTTATGAAGCGTTTCATACTCATATGAAATTCATGAATCTTTTGCGAACTATTCATTCATTATTGTTCAAGCAAAATATCATCCTACATTCGCACGTATTTGTATCCAATACTTTTTTGATAGAAAATCTACCATCAACTCAACTTTCGGTCCAACAATATGCGAGTTTACAAAATGCTATCCTACATTCTGCAATATATTTATCTGAAACATTCTTACAATGATAATCTACTTCTGCTCAACATGCGAGTTCACTAAATGTCATCTTGCGTTCTCCTTTACTTGCATCCAATATTTTTTTTTAGGAAATGCACCATCAACTCAACTTTGGTCCCACAATATGTGAGTTCACAAAGAATTGATGGTATAATTATCTAGCCAACAACGTCGTCGATTCATAACCACCTGATAAGAAATAACTGAGAACTAATAATTGATGGACAAGTAATGGCTAGAAGAAATAGTGTTGTATCAATAAGCATGGAGAGGACCACCAATGTATATGCTACAAATCGAAAGAATAAATTGTCATGCCCCGAGATTACACCCTAGGCGAGGCTGGCACTCGAGAACCATTGTTGGCCCCAAGTGAACCCTTGGTCTGGCTTACTACACTGTCAAGGACTTACTCATGATAAAAGTACTTTAATAATTAAAGTTAAAGCTCAATAGATAACTTAGAATGTTTTGTAAATAAACACTCACTAGCCAAAGTGGCAATTCAAGTCTCAAAATAACTGAACGGAAATGGAAAGACTAATGAACTAACAATAAATAATTGTATGTGAAGCCTCTAATAACTAAGATGGATATCGGGAAAATACCCACGGCATCCTAATATCTAGAATACTGAAAATAATATAAAAGGGATCCTCTAGAAGCAAGGAGGCTCACCAACAACTCTTAAGCTCAATGGATCAACGATACACTAGATGTTGATCCTAGTTACCTGTATCTGTATCATAAAAAAATGTAGGCCAACCAGCATCAGTACATTAAATGTACGAGCATAGGAGGGAAATTCTTAAACAAGATATAATCTTGAAAGGGAACTGAAAGAAGATTCCTGGTCTCAACTCAACTCATTTCAATATAAAGAAAATCTTTTAAAATATGTGGATAACAACTCAGTGTATTGAAAAATACAACATTATTCAGTTATATGCAAGGATACAAGATAAACTCTATTGTATATGGAAATACAAATAACTCTGTGTATATAGGAAAACAAAATATCTCTATGGGAGTTTCTCTAAGACAACTATCACTATGAGTTATTTGATGATACAACATCTTGCCTCACACTGCCAGGGCTGTCCCATACCTTATCTGGGGTATAGAACCTAACTACTAAGTGGATCCAATAGTCTATGCTAAAAAGCATTAAGGAATCATCTAAAAAGTATGACCCTTTTCTATCGATGCAAGCTACACGGTTTATGGAGACTATGAGTTATTTGAACTCAACTTGTCCCCAAATCGATGCTCAATACTACTCCCAAACTCTAACTAGCTCATATGTTTAAAAACATAACTCTTTATGTAGTTTGAGATAATTACTCAAAAACTAGCCCAAGGGCTCTCTTGGAAATCAGTGTTTCCTTTCTTATTCAAATGAGAAAACATTTATTCTTTGGGATTACATAGTTCCCATATACTCTTTTGAAAAGACTCTAAGAACTCTCTAGACTTGGCTCTTAACTTTTCTTGTATTTGAATTTATGGATTCAAGGTGATGATTCATGTTTATGGATGATATCATTATGTTTAGACATACCTTAGAGTGTAGAAATCAACTAAAAAACATAGGTACGATTCAAGGGAACTCAAATGGAAAGAAGTGGAAAAGGGTAGAAGACCTAGCAGCCCTGGCGTACTGAGTGGTGCTAGGCGCCAGACCTCATACTACAAAACCTCGGTTGGGGTGTTCTGAGTGGGGCAGCGCCCTAGAGCCCATCCCACAAACACAGATGTGGAGCGCACTGAGTGGCGCGGCACCCCATCCCTTTTCTCCATAAATTTTTGATGATTTTCTTGCTCCTTTTTCGACCCTAATTTGTCAATATTCTATTGGTTCCTTCTCCAAAAACATATATTCGAATTCCCAACCCAAGTATACAAGAATATTACTGAAAAACAACCTCAAATCTCATGAAATTATTTCAAGAACACCTCAACAACTTAACAACAAGAACCCAATAGAAACTTCAACAAAATCCATCAAGAACTCAGTTACTCTACTTTCAAGAACTCAATTACTCTACTATCAAGAACATAAATACACTGAAATAAATCATGATTGGCGTGTGGGTTAAATAACCTAATGCTATGTGATCTCACATACCTCGTAGGGATTAACCCTTGGTGAAATCCGCAAGCGAAACTGAAGAACGCGACGAATCTTGGCCTTTCTCCGCTTTTCTCTTCTCTTAAAGCCCTAGCATAATTTTGTAAAGTGTAAAATGAGAAAAATCAGTTTAGACCCCAATTTAATTAGTAAAAATGAATTAAATTAATTGGATGGTGAAAATACCAAAATACCCTCTTAAATATGGGTAAGTTTCCTTAACTAGACATCCCAACTTCAAACAGGCATAGCTCCCTCATACGAGCTCAAATATTAGCAAACTCGGTGGAATTGGAAATATAATTCAAAGAACTTTAATATGATATATTTTAGAACACCTAAATAATCCTGTATTGACAGCTATGGTCATTTGAAGTTAACCAAATTCATACTTAACATAACTTAGCCAAATTTCAGATTTATCATCTTTTCCAAAAATTGTTGTTTCATATAGCAGTGTAATACAATATCTCCCCCTTGGGAACATTCGTTCTCAAATGAGATTACTCTTACGTAACACCCGCCTTTTCGAAACATATAAATTACTCATATCTTTATGGAAAGACCAGAAGGGTGGGTAATAAATTAATAATGATGTGGTATTTCATATTTTAGGTGTTCAAGGGTTGTATCTCAAGTTTTGAAGTTAGGTAAGTGGCAAAATAAAAGTTGGTGAAAGTTACCGTAAGTTCCTTTTTAAAGATTTCTCTGAAATTTTGGTCAAATGTCTTAGAGGTTTTCTCCCAATATATAGAGAGTTTTGGGGCCCAAGATCTATGAAATCGAAGGCCTACGAGTCTAACTTCCAACGCATCAAACCATTTGTTAATAAGACTTTATAATAGAGAGATATTCATGTTTTCGTGAGACTGCGCAAGCAAGCACGTGAGGTGGGTCCCCTAGGTCGATGGAAATTTTTCTATATCATATTCTTTGACTTTTCTTCATATTTTTAGTGAAGTACCAGAAAGCTCTCAAAACTCTCTTCTAGGTTAAGCCATGTTATATTTTTTCTCGACTTAAGTTCTTGACGGAAGTTGTTCTACGTGTTGAGCTCGTCAACATTGTATAATTTGTTTTATCAATTTCATAGCATATCATACTTTGGTATTGGACGGCAAGGGTTTGGACATATTTTAAGGTTTTGAGGTGTATTACAACCTTAAGATCAAGGTAAGACCCTTCTTTCTTCGATTCTAGCTTTAATAAGCCGTAAATAGCAATTTGCAATGGAAATACATCTTTTATCGGATTATTATGGTATCCTCGATACTTGTGTGTTGATTATGGTCTTACCTTGTTGTAGTATCGAGAGGGTTGTGATTCAAAGTCGTTAGGACACCTGAATTAAGCGAAAAAGGTATGTTAAGGATATTTCCTACTTATGACATGTTTCCTTAAAGCTTAGGATAAATGTAATTGGGTTGTTATACTAGTAGCCATTATTGTTGATTGTTGGCTGCTCTAATTGATATAATCCTCCCTTGTTGGGATTCTTATTCGGTTACTAGCTCCACTATGTTGGACACAATTTAGAGGTTATTTGAATAGGTTGCTTATAACTAAATTGCTGGCTTTTAGCGGTTGTATTGTTATTGTTGCCCTTGGGGCTATTGTGGTTAGTTGCAGGAAAGTGATTTATGCCTAGAAAGTTGTGTTCTGCCTACAGGTCTATTTAGATTCCTAAGAGGTTTATGAGTTGGGGAAATATTGATGCCTAGAAGGTCTATGAGTTTCCTACGGGACTATATTGATGCCTAGAAGGGCTATGAGTTTCCTATAGGGCTATATTGACACCTAAGAAGGCTATGTCATTCCTACAAGGCCATGTTGTTGCCTAAGAGGCATATGAGTTGTCTATAAGCTATTTTGATGCCTAAGAGAGCTATGTGCTACCTACGGGACTATATTCATGCCTAAGAAGGCTATGTGACTACCTACGGCTAGGGGATGACTGTTAGCAATATATAGATTAATTGGAACCTTACATGCTTATAGGGGCTTGAGTTGGAGGTCTTGTGTGCTGATTGCACCTGCCGAGCTTATGGGGGCTTGGTTAGGTTGTTGTTTTATTATTTTTGATAATTTTAGATTGAGGAGCAGGTCAGTACACTTATCTTATCATTGATTTATTTATCGGATTATTACAGTATATTAGGATACGTGCTCATAGTCTATTGCCTTTCATACTTTGTACATTATTTCATACCGATGCCCCATTGCCTGGGTGTGCTGCATTCATACATACAGGTCCCGACAAATGACCCAGTAGACCTCCTCTGTAGCATGATTGACTTCTATCTGGTTGGCTAGCCCCTTTCCTCTAGAGCTGCCAGAGTTTGGAAGTTTGTAAGCTTTTTCTATATATATTTTTATTGGTAGACTGGGGCATTGTCCCACAAATATTTACTACACTTAGAGGCCAACAGACTAGTGTGTGGGGTGTGTAGCTATGTTATGTCCATGCTGGACTAGTTTGTTGGTTTCGTGAAGCTTATGAGTCGTTTGATGTATTGTCTTGATATAAATCTGCGTTCAGGTTTTGTATAGAGATCATGGTGGCCTCGATGACCCAATCAAGACTTTTGTGCTAGTTGGCTATTTCTTTATATGAACTTTTGGGAGTAGATGTTTCTTTTATAGATTTGTTAACAGGGGCCTTGCCAGCTGAGAGATTAGTTTTAAGCTGAGATATACTTGTTTATTTCCTTATTTGTGTGTGGCTGCCATGCGCTTGTAGAAAATGGTTCAGCAGGGTCGGCTAAGGCCTGAGTTTTGGTATCAGGAGCCAGTTGCGCCCCTTAAGTTTTGGGCAATACAAAATTGGTGTCAAATCAACGTCGTATCCTAGGGAGTCTACAAACCGTGTCTAGTAGAGTCTTGTTTATAAATGTGTTGTGCACCTCTTTCGATAGGCAAGAAGCTATCGGGCAGGTTAGAATGACTATCCTTCTTTTGGTCACCTCGTGGTACAAAGCAGTGTTTTAAGGGTTGAGGTTTCAGGCTTATAATTGATATCTGTATGCAGATAGTGATGACTGACACTGGAAAGACTACAGCTTGCCAAGGGCTAGATACAGCTGCAGAGGAGGGTATCGACAAGGTACCACAGGTGGAGGTTGCCGATTATGAGACCCAGGGTGAGACATCTTCTCAGCCCCCTATAGCTTCTTCATCGCTTCAGGAGCCTCTGAGGAATACAGGATCCCTGACTCCACTAGCAATACCACCTTTAGTCCCTCTTATTCCATCTGATCAGGATTTCAAAAGTTTAGTATGTTTGTTAGCCGAGTTAGTAACTGCACAGCGCCAGCCAGTTGAGCAGATGTTGCTAGACCTTCTGAGGGGACAAGAAGTTTGAGAATTTCTTGCCTTGAATCCTCCAAAATTTACAGGGATAGATCATAGAGAGGACCCTCAGCATTTTGTTGATCAGCTTCATAGGATCTTCAGAGTCATGCACGCCTTAACGACTGAGTCAATTGAGTTAGCAACATTTTGACTACACAATGTTGCAATATTGTGGTACGAAAGTTAGGAGAGATCTAAGGGAAAAGATGCAAATGTATCCACTTCGGATATCTTTACAAAAGCATTCATAGATCATTATTTTCCTCAAGATATTAGGGATGCTGAGTGGACCAGCTTCTGAACCTCCATCAAGGCGGCATGAGTGTCCGAGAGTACTGGCTGAGATTTGATTCATTGGGTAGATATGCACCAATATTTGTTGATACTATGTAAGATAGGATGCGTAGATTAGTGGGAGGGCTTGACTCAGACTTTATCGACGCTTGTTCTATCGCTCTACTAAATGATAATATGGATATCTCACAAATTTTGGCTTTTGCACAAGGCATAGAGGATCGCCGACATTTAAAGTATATGAGTGAGAGGATCGAGAGAGAGAGAGACAGAAGAGGGCTAGGCCCGCTAGTTCATATGGAAATTTTTAGGGTGGTCCCGGACCCTAATATTCTAGTAGGCCACCTAGGCCTCCACCACAATAGTTCCAAGGTAGTAGATTTAATCGTCAGGGACAAACAGGCCCAGGGGAGGGTTCACGAGGATTAGACTCTTAATCGTAGAGGGGTTAAAGCCATGCTAGGACAACACCGCATCATTGCACTACTTGTGGTAGGATACATGTTGGGAGGTGTAGGAAGGGTTCCACATGTTGTTATTCCTGTGGACAGGAGGGGCATGGGTGGAGGAGCTGTCCGACCATAGGTCAGGGTGGTATATGTTAGTCGACCAGGTCAATAGTAGGTTCTTCCTCATCATCACATTCTACAGGGCATGGACCCCAGACTTCAGCAGGTAGAGGCAGAGGCGGATGTAGAGAGAGAGCATCTAGTTGTAGTAGTGGCCAGAATCGTACATATTCACTAGCTGGCCGACAATACTCATAGTCATCACTAGATGTTGTGAAAGGTGCATTAATTGTTTGCTTCTATTATGTTGATGCTTTGATAGATCCTGGATCTACTTTGTCTTATGTTACTCCATTTATTGTGGGGAAGTTATGCATAGTAGCAGATTCATTAGATTGACCCTTTATTGTATCTACACCAGTTGGTGGGTCTATTATAGCCAAGACAGTCTATCGAGGTTTCACGGTAGAAATTTTTAATCGTCAGACCTCTGTAGACCTAGTAGAGTTAGAGATGGTTGATTTCGACGTCCTTATGGGTATGGACTTGGTAGCATCTTGTTATGCTAATGTTGAATGCCAAACAAAGATTGTTAGATTCCACTTTCCAAGATAGGCATTTTGGGAATAGAAAGGCGATACAACAACACCGAAAGGTAGGTTTATTTCCTATCTTAAGGCGAGAAGGATGATTTCTAAGGGTTGTATTTATCATCTTGTTCGCACTGATGATATTGATTTAGAATCACTGACTTTTTAGTTTATTCCTATAGTTAATGATTTTCTAGATGTATTTTAAGACGAGCTCCCTAGTATTCCTCCGGAATGGGAAATTGATTTTGCTATTAGTATGCTACCAGGTACACAACCCATATCTATCCCTCCTTATAGAATGGCTCCTGCTGAGCTAATATAGTTGAATGACTAGCTGAAAGACTTTCTTCGTAAAGGTTTTATCAGGCCTAGTGCTTCACCATGGGGTGCATCAGTGTTATTCGTAAGGAAGAAAGACAGTTCACTAAGAATGTGTATCGATTACCGACAGCTGAATAGGGCAACTATAAAGAGTAAGTATTTCTTTCCAAGGATCGATGACTATTTTTATCAGTTACAAGGTGCTAAGTGTTTCTCAAAAATTGATTTAAGATCACGGTACCATAAGATATGAGTCCAGCAGAAAGATGTTCAAAAGACAGCTTTAAGAACCAGCTATGGACACTTTGAGTTCTTGGTAATGTCTTTTGCATTAACTAATGCCCCAACAGTGTTCATGGACCTGATGAATAGTATATTCAGGTTGTATCTAGACTTGTTTGTGATTGTATTTATTGATGATATTTTGGTGTATTCACGTTCAAAAGTTGAGCATGCAAATTATCTGCGAGTAGTCCTTCAAGTTCTTCGAAACCGAGAACTTTATGCGATGTTTCCTGAGTGTAAGCTCTGGTTGGACTATGTAGCTTTCTTAGGCCATATTGTATCAGATGCAGGCATTGCGGTAAATTCACAAAATATTGAGACCGTAAAGACTAGACCCAGACCCATAACTCCGGCAGAGGTTCGTTGTTTCTTAGGTTTAGTTGGGTACTACAGAAGGTTTGTAAAGGGGTTTTCTTCACTTTCAGCACCATTAACGAAGCTAACTCAAAAAGTAGGTAAGTTCCACTGGACTGAGGCTTGCAAGCATAGTTTCCAGGAGTTGAAGGACAGGTTGACTGCAACACAATTCCATGAAGTCTTACTACCTCTTGAATATAAATAACTTGGCATAATCCTCTCCTGACTGAGTAGTCTATACTGACAAAAAAATGGTTGATTTAGTCATTCGATCAACAATCAACCAAATCGAATTATGTTGCCTGCGAGACGGTGGTAAACCTTTAATAAAATCCATATTGACCACCTCTCACTTCCATTCCAGAAGTTCTAGATTTTGAGCCATACCACCGGGCCTTTGGTGCTCTACATTAACTTGTTGACAATTTGGGCATTTAGCAATGAACTCAGCCATATCTGTCTTCATACTATTCCACCACTAAACCTCTCTCAAGTCATGATACATCTTTGTAGAACCATGATGCGTAGAATATCTAGAGTTAGGAGATTCCTCCGTGATCCTCTCTTGGAGTTTATCCACCCTTAGTATAGATAATCAACCTTGATACCTCAATACACCATCTCCCCCTTGTTCAAAAGCCATTACTTATTTCTTATGAATATTTTCCTTTAATTCAAGAAAAATAAGATCTTGGTCTTGTTTCTCTTTCACTCTTGACACAAATGATGATTCATCCCCATTCATCACCACTACTCCTCCTTCGGTGGAATCCATTAGTCGAACTCCTAATAGTGCAAGTCTGTGAGCATCTTTTGCTAACTCTATCTTTTCTTCTTCAACATGGGCAGTACTACCCATACACAACCTAGTCAAGGCATCAACAATAACATTAGCCTTACCTAGGTGATAGAAAATGCTCATGTCATAATATTTGATTAACCCTAACCACCTTCTCTGTCTTAGATTAAGCAATTTCTGACTAAACACATACTGAAGGCTCTTGTGATTGATGAACACATATACATGAACAACATAAAGATAATGACACCAGATCTTTAAAGCAAACATTACAGTAACAAACTCTAGATCATGGGTTAGGTAATTCTCTTTGCGAACCTTAAGCTGTCTAGAGGCACAACCTATAAGTTTACCATTCTACATCAATACACAACTCAGTCCAACTGTGGAAGCATCACACTATACAATAAAACCTTGCGTACCCTCTAGTAAGGTCAATACTAAGGCAGTAGCCACTTTTTGAATTCCTAAATTCTTTTCTCACAAGCTTTAGACTATTGAAACTTCACTATTTTCTGAGTCAACTTACTCAAAGAGGATGAAATAGAGAACCCCTCGATGAACCTTCTATCATATCGGGTGTAGGCAAATTTGGCGCTGCCTCTATATTCTAAGTATCAACTATAATTCCATCACAGGAAACAATGTGGCCTAGGAATGCCACAGCTTCAAGCCAAAACTCATACTTTGATAATTTAGCATACAACTCTCTATCCTTTAGAGTTTGGAGAACTACTCTGAGATGATTAGCATGTTCTTCCTTATTCCTCAAATAGATTAGAATGTCATCAATGAATACGATAAAAAATATATCTAAATAAGGCTCGAATACTCTATTCATAAGGTTCATGAATGATGGAGGAGAATTGGTCAAACCAAAGGACATAACTAGAAACTCATAATGACCATAATGGGTCCTGAATGCTGTTTTAGGAATATCACTTTCTCTTACTCTGAACTGATGATTGCCAGATCTGAGGTCTATCTTAGAAAAGCAAGTCGCACCATGAAGTTGATCGAAGAGATCAATAATTCATGGAAGAGGATACTTATTCTTGATAGTAACCTTGTTCAACTGATGGTAATCTATACACATTCTTAGAGAACCATCCTTCTATCTCAGAAATAAGACCAAAGCTCTCCAAGCTGAGATACTTGGTTGACTAAAACCCTTCTCGTGGAGATCTCTTAACTGCTCCTTTAAATCTTTTAACTATGCTGGTGCCATTTTATATGTCGAAATAGATATAGGACAAGTATCTGGAAAAATATTTATACCAAAGTCTATTTCTCTCTCATGAGCGACTCTGGGAAAATCATCTGGAAACACTTTTGGAAACTTTTTTACTACTGGAACTGACTGAATATGAGGTATCTTAACAGTAGAGTCATTAACTCGGACTAAGTGATAGACACACCCCTTGGAAACTAACTTTATCGCCTTAAGGTACAAATGAAATAACCCTTAGGCACTGCTGAACTACTCTTCCACTCTTTAACTGGCTCATTAGGAAACTAGAACTTAATAACTCGAGTTCTACTATCGACTGAGTCATTACATGAATGAATTCACTCCAAACCAAAAATAACATCAAAATCTACCATTCTAACTCAGCTGAGTCAACCATGATGCTCTTGTAATTGACGAAAAATGTACAATCACGATAGACTCTCTCAGCTAGAATAGACTCAGTAACACGTGCAGAAACACTGAAGGGCTTAAGAATTTTTTCAAGAAGAACATCACAATTCATCACAACATAAGAAGTCACAAAAGATAGACTAGCTCCTGGATATAGCAAAGCATAAACATCAAAGTTAAATACTTGGATCATACTAGTGACAATATCTAGTGAATCCTCTTGCTCTTGATGACTAGTGATAGAATACAAACGGTTTGTTCCTCCGCATTACCCTGATGTAGTAGGTCATCTAGATGCATCTCTATCTGGTAGAGCAACTGAAGAAGATTGGGCTATGTTTCCCCATTACCATTACCTTTCCTGTTATTATGGTACTCTTTCATAAAATAAAATGACCATTCTAACCACACTTTAAACCATTACTCAAACCATCACGACACACCCCTGAGTCGCTCCTACCACACTCAGCACATGTAGGAGTCCTATTACCCCTTTTTTTCCAAACTACTCAGAGACTATGCAGGTCTAGCTCTGAAATTCTATGAATTATGATTTTGGAAATTACCTCTATTCCTTGGTGCAGGTGCGATCATAAAACATGCCCCTTTTGTTTTTGTTGGAATGATGACCCGTTGGCATTACCCTTCTGATGTCCGGTCTTATTCATATCTTAGCTCTCTTGTTTTAGAACTCTTCCATATCTTTCAGCTTCCCTTTCTCAACCCGTTGCACATGGATCTTCAGCCTTGCTATATCCGTATCTCCTATAAACATAGCTACCTTTCCTTTCTTACTTGACAGACGAGACAACCCAACAACGAACAAAGTCATCCTGTTTCTCATGTCAGCAACCATTTTTGGATTATAGCGAGAAAATTGGGTGAACTTCAAACTGTAGTCATGAACGCTCATAGATTCCTGCTTAAGAGTAAGGAATTTTTGTAACATTGCTTCCCTTAGTTCATAGGGAAAGACATGCCCCATGAAGGAACTCTCGAACACAACCCAACTTAATATTGGTGCACCCTCAACTCGACTCTTCTTCCATTGGTCGAACCAAATCCTAGCAACACTCTTCAGTTGGTAGGCAGCTAGTTCCACTTGCTCAGTATCGGCAACATGCATAACCTTAAACACTTTTTGTAGTTCCTCTACAAATTTTTTTGGATCCTCTATGACACGTGAACCGGTGAAGCTTGGAGGATTTATCCTTAAGAACTCGCAAATCCTAGAAGTATCAGCCACTTCCTATCGATTCTCTCTCCGTCCAACTTGATAGGTCACAACTTGACTCAACATCCTGATAGTATCTAGAAACTGAACAATGGTGATCTCTCATTGAGGTTACACTTATGGTGCATTAGGTACCACTTGATCCAGTGGTTCAACATTTATTTTGGAGGAACGACCTCTGCCAGCTCTTCATGGAGGCATGATCTGAAAAACAAGCGCAAGCACGAATTAGAAGAAACTTTGTAGAGATAAACTCTATCGCACGAAATCAGTATGAAAGAAGTGAGATAGTTCCTAAGTGTTGCAACCTCCTAATTATAGATGTGGAATGTTTCATGTTGATAACTAGGACTCCACAGATATGACTTCAAAAATTCCTTAGAACTCTTGAACTCTGCGCTCTGAGAGCAAGTTTATCACGCCCCGAGCCTACACCCTGGGGACTGGCACTCGAGAACCATTGTTGGCCCTAAGAAAACCCTTGGCATGGCTAAATACTCAGCAAAAGACTTACTTGTGATAAAAGTATTTAAAAAGTAAACTGAAAGCTCAATAGATAACTTAGAATGTTTTATAAATAAACATTCACTAGCCAAACTGTCAACTCAAGTCTCAAAATAACTGAATTGAAATGGAAAGACTCATGAACTAACAATAACTATTTATTTATGAAGCCCTTAAAAACTGAGATGACATCTGGACAAAACCCATGACATCCTAAAAACTAGAATACTGAAAACAATAAAAAAGGGATCCTCCGGATGCAAAGAGGCTCACCAACAACTCTGGAGCTCAACTAGTCAACGATGCACTGGATGTTGATCCTGGTTAAATGTATCTGCATCATAAAAAGATGCAAGACAACTGGCATCAGTACATTCAATGTACGAGCATGTTAGTGGAATTCTAAAGTAAGAGATAAGATTGCAAGGGAACTGAAAGAATATACATGGTCTCAACTCAACTTAACTCATTTAAATATAAAGTAGTAATATAAATTCAATATAAAGAAATACATTTAAAACATGTGGATAACAACTCAGTGTATTGAAAAATACTATATTATTCAGGTGCATGCAAGAATAAAAGATAAAGTCTGTTCTATATGTAAAATACAAATAACTCTGTGTATATAAGAATACAAAATATCCTGTAAGAGTTTCTCTAACGGACAACCATCACTATGAGCTATGTGATGATACAACATTTTGCCTCACACTGCCAGGGTCATCCTATACCTATCCATAGGTATAAAAACTAACTACTAAGTGGATCCACTAGACTATGCTAAAAGTCACTAAGGAATCATCTTAAAAGTATGACACTGTCTACACGGTTTATGGAGACCATGAGTTATCAGAACTCAACTTGTCCCCAAATCGGTACTCAATTCTACTCCCAAAATGTGACTAGCTCATATGTTTTTTAAAAAATAATTTTGTATGTGGTTTGAGATAATTATTGAAAAACTAGCCCAAGGGCTCTCTTGGAAATTAGTGTTTCCTCTATTGTTTAAATGTGAAAATATTTACTCTTTGGGAATACATAGTTCCTATATACTCTTTTTGAAGAAAAAGAACTTCATTTGTTACTCATTACTCAACTCAAAACTCAAGTCCTAAAATAAGTTTAAAACATTTGCAAAAGATTTTTGAAAAGACTCTAAGAACCATCTAGAATTGGCTCTGAACTTTTCTTCAATTTGAATTTATGGATTAAAGGGTATGATTCATCTTTATGGATGATATCAAGATGTTTATACATAACTTAGAGTGTAGAAATCAACTCTAAAACATAGGTACGATTCAAGGAACTCAAACGTAAAGAAATTGGAAAGGATAGAAGACTTGGCGACCCTGACTTACAGAGTTGCGCCGGGCGCTAGACTTTGGGCACTCTGGGAGGCCCGAGGCCCCAGAGCCCATCCCACAAACAGTGATGTGGGTCGCACTGAGTGGCGCGATGCCTCACCCCTTTTCCCCCAAAAATTTTTGACGATTTTCTTGCTCATTTTTCGACGCTAATTCGTCTAGATTCGATTGGTTCCTTCCCCAAACACTTAGATTCGAATACATAACCAAAGTATACAAGAATGTTACTCAAAAACAGTCTCAAATCTCATTAAATTAATTCAAGATCACCTTAACGACTCAACAATCAAGAACACAATAGAAACTTCAACAAAATCCATCAAGAACTCAATTACTCTACTTTCAAGAACGTAAATACGCTAAAATAAATCATGATTAGCGCGTTGGTGAACGAACCCAGCACTATGTGATCTCACATACCTTGTAGGGATTAACCCGTGCCTAAATCCGCAAGCGAAACTCAAGAACGCGACGAATCTTGGTCTTTCTCCTCTTTTCTCCTGATTTCTCTTCTCTCAAATCCCTAGCTTAATTTTGTAAAGCGTAAACTAAAACAAATAAGTTTGGACCTCAATTTAATTACTAAAATTGAATTAAATTAGTTGGGTGGTGAAAAGACCAAAATATCCCTTTTAAATCCGAGTAACTTTTCTTAACTGGACAATCCAACTTCAAACGAGCATATCTCTCTCATATGAGCTCAAAAATTATCAATCTCAGTAGTGTTGGAAAGATAATTAAAAGACCTTTTATTCTATATCTTGTAACACAAATAAATCATTTTGTACTGAGAGCTATGGTCATTTGAGGTTGACCCAAAAATCATACTTAACATAACTTCGCCAAATTTCATATTTTTCATCATTTCAAAAAATAGTTTTTTCTAATTGTAGGTTTTTCAAATTGCGAGGTGTTACAGATATGGTTCTTCTTCTTGCATGTTAAAAAAAATTGTGTGATTTATTTTCTATGAGTGATTTCGTAGTTTAGCGGAATCTGAGGTGCCACTATTCGGATGAAGTAAATTGTTCTATCCTAAGAGGGTATATTCTTTAACCTCGAGTACTTGAGGAAAATAATTTTGATGATATAATAATTATTTTCTTACCTATTATATACATTATTATGTAATGTTCCAATATATGAAGCTAACATGATGTAGTCTAAATTCGTTTGTTTTTGTTAACAATTTCTATTGTGATGTAGATATACACTTTTGAATATCTTGTTAAAAAATTATTTAACTTTTCAAGAGTTACAAAATTGTCATGATTTGTTGTTTGATGCTCAATACAAAGAATCACTTTCTTTATCAATGCTACTTAAGTGATTTAGATTGTCCAGAAGTTTGCTTCAAAATAGTTATTACTATATAAACATTGCCCTTTTGTTTTATTGATTTACTATTTTTTAATATTTAAGTATTTTCGACGAAGAAAATTTTATATGATTTGTAATAACGTCAATTGAAATTTATATTATTTTAATTTTTATTTGTAATGAACCGAACCATCATTATTTAGGAGAAACAAATATCTGGGTAAATTTTGGGCCATTGCCCCGCCAAAGCGGGGTAGTTTCTTTTTGAAGGGCAGCGCCAGGGTGGGGTAAGTGGGTGCCATGGCGGGATAGGCGAGATAGAACATAAATTATGAGAAATCTGAGCTCATGAGGAAAGAAATGCCTCATAAAGGTACTCTCGACCATAGGAAAGCTCACAATCGGTTACGCATAAGAGCGTGTTAGAAAGAAAATTTTTAGAGATAAAACTCTAATGCACGAAATGAGTATGAAAGAAGTGAGATAATTTTCTAAATATTGCAGCCTCCTAATTATAGATATGGCATGCTTCACACTAATAACTAGGACTCTATAGACACGACTCCATTAACTCCCTAAGACTCTTGAACTTTGTGCTCTAATACCAAGTTTGTCACGCCTTGAGCCTACACCTCAAACTTGGCTGACACTCTAGAACCATTGCTGGCCCCAAGGGAACCCTTGACCTGGCTTACTAAACTTAGCAGAAGACTTAACTTAACAACATAATCTCAAAAAATAACTTTAAAGAGATATAACAGTTAGCCAAAATTGCAACTGAAGTCTTTAAACAAAATCTGAATGATAAAGTAAAGACAATTGAACTACTAACTGTCTAACCGTCTATGAAGCCTCTAAAACAAGGAGGGATGTCTCATTTTCATTCTTACCTCCTCAATACTTAGCTCAAATTTATAGTTGATCTCAAAGGATTCACGATTTAACTAAAAGACTTTCTTGAACTATATTATTAAATCTTCCTTGAATTTGATAGTTTTGTCTTCATTCGAGGATGAATGATCCTAAGGGGGAGATAATGTAACACCTCATATCCAAAGCAGACCAAAAATAAAGAGTTTGAAAAGTTGCAGCTGCAAATCACGGTTGCCATCCACGGACCGTAAGTCAACCCATGGCCCGTTCTGGTGGTCTGTGGTTTACCAGTGCAACCCCTACACAAACCCAGCTTAGAAAAATCGGCTAAGTTTTGACCCATGAACAGACCCAGGGTTCGTAGGATAGACCACGGTCTGTGGTCTGTGTCGGTGGATCAAGGCCCCCTTTACCCAGCCTCTGACGCAAACAATGGCTGACCAGCACGGACCGTCGTTCGATCCACGGTCCGTAGGTCTGACTGTAAATGAGGGTCAATAGCCAATTAGAGGAAAATTGTTGATTGGCTTAACTCCAAATGGTCATAACTCTTATCATAAAAGGAATTATATGTCCCATGGCCTATGATATGATAGATAATTGAATCCTCTTTCCAATGCCACCGAGTTTGCTAAACTCTTACCTACGAGTAAAAAGTCATGCTTGTTTTAGTGAAGCCTTGTCAGGGAGAGTTGACCGACGACCCCAAACTACGGAACGTAGATTAAAATACAGCCCATAGGTCCCGTCCATCGATCACTCCGATAGCAGTTAAGTAAGGGGTCTTTTGGCCTTTTCTTATTTCGTTGGACCCCTAAGATACATCGTTTAGACCCTAAATTATGAGGTTTTTGTCAGTTTAACCCTAGAAACATAACTAGAACTGATCTAAGTTAAATCATTCACCAAAATTTAGAAAATTAGAAGCATAAGAAGAGAAAGAGGCGACCAACCCTAGTTCAAGAACATAATAAGTTTTCTTTAGTTCTAGCCTAGAATTCAAAGGATTTCTCTGTGAATTTGTCACCAGGTATGTGGGATTTCACTAGTGGGTTCCTTTCGCCCATTAGGTAACTAGAATTCAGTAAGATTCTTGATTCGATGATTATGAACAGACCTAGGGTATCTAGAATTTCAGTAGATTATCATGAATTACTTATGAATATGTTCCAAATTAGATTATGATGTTTGTTCTCTGTTTATTGCCTAAATTTCAGAACCCTAGTTATTTATTTGTTTAGTTCTTGAATTCAACATGCTAGGTTAGATATTTTAGTTATCAAATCTACATACTCCAGTTTCGAACTTAACATTATCAGTATATTTCAGCTTGAAGCCTATTTTGAGTTATAAATCTTGAGAAGCTTTTTAAAGACAACACTTGAGTTTTTAAGTGAATTTTTGAGAAAGTGAAGATTAGTTTTGAGAAAGACATTCTGAAACATGATTAGTATGACAATCGAGTAGGTCATTAATATATGAGAAGAATGGTATCTAGATATACCATCAATGTTTATGCAGTATGACTTCCCATGTCATCAATGATCATAGTATAATATGATTTTGAATGTTTTCTGAGAAAGTGTTTGAAAGTATGATTATTTGCATGTCTGAATTGTGAGCTATTCAGTATTTCAGTCATAATATATTCAGTTATACATTCCTCAGTTTATGAATGCATCTTATCAAATTATTTGTTGCATTCTCAGTTTGCATGTTCAATTCGAGTTATCCAGTAACTTACAGAAATTCAGTCATAATGTGTTAATTACTTAATTCATTGGGAGTAGCATAATACCGAGTTGGACTAGGGTTTAGCGTACCCATATAATCACAGAACTACGAGCCACGTAGGTGTAAGTCTCTTGTGTGGGTAACTTCAGTTTAGTGATCACTCTAGTCACGCATCTATACCTTTGGCTGGGTATATTGGGTCCTCTCGATGGGGCTTATACATCGAACTCCATATTTAGCTCATATGGTTTTTTGTCGGTTATTAGTAGCTCCACAGTTCAGTCAGATTCTATTGCATTAACTATGTATCAGTATATTCAGTCTCAGCATGTTATAAATTGGTCATTACATTCAGTTATCTCAGTATTAGTATCTATATCATGTCCATATTATTTCATTACTTTATTGTTTTGTTCAGTTATATGTTATTTCAGCTTTACTCTATCCAGCATGCTCAGTGCCTTTCAAGTATTGATGCATGCATGCGCTACATCTTCTCATGATGTAGGTTTAGGTTCTCAGCATCCAGATCATGCTTAGATCGATTTTTTATCTTCAGTTCAGCAGAATCAGTGGTGAGTCCTCATTCTCCGAGGACAATAGTCATGAGTTTCTTTTCAGAATTCTTTTGTCCTTTAGTTTCAATTTTGCTAGACTTAGTTGGGGCATGTCCTAACATTTCTAGTTTGTTAGAGGCTCTTTTCAGACAGTTAGATTCATCTTAGTATTGAGTTAATATCATCTTTATATTAAACTCATTAGTTATCATTTATCTCAGAAATACTATATGGGTATTCCCTATCTTTTCATTTTGTTTATGATTTAGCTTCCGCATCAGTTTATTAAATTTAATATGCTCATGATCAGTCCAACATAGTTAGCTTGGGATCAATTATGGTCCTAGGTCCCGTGTCCGCGTCTCAATCCCTACATGTCGGTTATATCGTACCTTAAGGCTAGAAAGAAGTAAATCTATGGGTAGTGTAGCACATGTTGAGGAAGAAAGAAAGGAGCTAGCAAGGGATGTTCATAGACTTGCTCGCCTAGGATTTCGTCTTATGAGCATATTAGATGGTGGTGTAACGGTAGACAATGGGGCAAAATCTTCTTTGGTAGTGGAAGTTAAGAAAAAGCAAGACATTGATTCAATCTTACTTGAACTTAAGGGTGCAGTCCATAATCAAAGAGTGGAGGTTCTCTCCCAAGGGGAATATGTTGTACTTCGCTATCAGGGTAGATTGTGTGTTCCTAAGATGGGTGAATTGCGACAACATATTCCATAGAACCAATAATTCCAGATATTCTATTCATCCAGGCACCACTAAGATGTACCGCGATATGTAGGAGGTCTTTTGGTGGAATGGAATGAAGAGGGATATAGTAGACTTACTGAGTAAGTGCCCCACCCACCAACAAGTGAAGGTAAAACATCAGAAACTAGGGGGTATGACTCAAGAGATTGACATTCCTACTTGGAAATGGGAAGTGATAAACATGGATTTCAATACAGGGTTACCTCGTACTCGTAGACAACATGACTCCATTTAGATGATAGTTGCCAGAATGTCTAAGTCTTCTCGCTTTTTGGCGGTCAAGACTACAGATTCAGTGGAGGACTATGCCAAGCTTTACTTTAATAAGAGTCAGGTTGCATAGGGTTCCTTTGTCTATCATTTAACATAGAGGTCCTCAGTTTACCTCTCATTTCTAGAAGTGCTTTCAGAAGGGTCTTGGTACTCAGTTTAACCTTAGCACAACATTTCATCCACAGACGAATAGTCAGGCAGAGCGTACCATTCAGACCTTAGAGAACATGTTCAGAGCTTGTGTGATTGACTTCAAGGGTAGTTCGGTTGATCACCTTCCTCTTATTGATTTTACCTACAACAATAGTTACCATTCTAGCATTCAGATGGCACCTTATGAGACATTATATGGGCATAGATGTAGATCTCCAGTTGTTTGGTTTGAAGAAGGTAAAGCAGCCTTGATAGGACCAGATTCAGTCCATAATGCTAAAGAGAAAGTGCAACTCATTAGAGATTGAGTTAAGATAGCCCAGAGTCGCCAGAAATCTTATGCAGATATAAAAAAAAGGGAACTACAGTTCCAAGTTGATAATTGGGTTTTTCTGAAGGTGTCACCTATGAAGGGGGTGATGAGGTTTGGCAAGAAAGGGAAGCTCAGTCCTAGATATGTAGGCCCTTACAAGATTCTGTAGAGGATTGGTAAAGTGGCTTATGAGTTAGAGCTGCCAGCAGAATTAGAAGCAGTGCATCCGATTTTTCACATTTCACTTTTCAAGAAGTCTGTGGGTGATCCAGCATCCATAGTGCCATTATAGAGTGTGGCCGTGAAAGATAGTCTCTCATGTAAGGATGTACCAATTGAGATTCTCAATTGTTAGGTCAGAAGGTTGAGGAACAAAAAAGTCGCTTCAATAAGGTTTTGTGGAGGAGCTAGTCCGTGGAGGGAGCTACTTCATAAGCACAAACAACTTTGAAGTCCAAGTATCCTCACCTCTATCCATCTTTTTCCATTCCAGTTTGAGGTAATAGTTCCTCTTAGGTTTTTCAGTCATTCATGCATAAATTCAATCTTAGAATCATGATCCTCCAGTTTGTACTTGCATATTCAGTGTATTTGCATGTTCTTGGAACTCTGTTAAGTTAGAAATTCAGTTCTCACTGTTTAGTCGTTGGGATTGCATCTCTCTCCCTCTATTTTAACTAATTTAGTCTTCAATCGAGGACGAATGGTCCCAAGGGGGAGATAATGTAACACCCCGTATCCAAAATAGACCAAAATGCAGATTTTGAGACGTTACAAGTGCAAATCAAGGTTGCCATCCATGGATCATAAATCAGGCTATGGCTCGTGCAAGTGGTCCGTGGTTCACCAGTGTAACCCCTCCCTAACCCCAGCTTAGAAAAATCAGCTAAGTCTCGACCCACGGACAGACCCAAGGTCCGTAGGTCAGACCACGGTCTGTGGTCTGTGTCCATGGATCAAGGCCCTATTAACCCAGCCTCTGATGCAAACAAAGGCTGACCAGCATGGACCGTCGTTTGATCCACGATCCGTAAGTGAGGATCAGTAGCCAGTTTGAGGAGAATTGTGGATTTGGTCAACTTCAAACGATCATAAATCTTATCATAAAAGGAATTATGTATCCCTTGGCCTGTGATATGATATATAATTGAATCCTCTTTCTAATGCCACCGAGTTTGGTAAAATCCGACCTCCGAGTAAAAAGTTGTGCTTGTTTTAGTGAAGACTTGTCAGGCAGAGTTGACCGACGACCCCAATCTACGGACCATAGATTGAACTACGGCCCATAGGTCCCGTCCGTCGATCACTCCGACAGCAGTTAAGTTAGGGGTCTTTTGGTCTTTTCCTATTTCATTGGACCCCCAAGCTACGTCGTTTTGACCCTATATTATGAGGTTTTAGTTAATTTAAGCCTAGAAACATAACTAGAACTTACCTAAGTCAAATCATTCAGCAAAACTTAGAAAATTAGAAGAGTAAGAAAATAAAGAGGCGACCAACCATAGTTCAAGAACGCAACAAGTTTTCTTCAGTTCCAGCCCAAAAATCTAAGGATTTCTCCGTGAATTTGTCACCAGGTATGTGGGATTTCACTAGTGGGTTCCTTTCGCCCATTAGGTCCCTAGAATTCAGTCAGATTCTTGATTCCATGATTATGAATGGACCTAGGGTTTCTAGAATTCTAGCAGATTATCATTAATTACTTATGAATATGTTCCAAATACGATTATGATGTTTGTTCTCAATATATTGCCTGAATTTCAGAACCCTAGCTAGGTATTTCTTTAGTTCTTGAATTCAACATACTACGTCAGATATTTCAATTATCAGATATACATACTCCAGTTTTGAATGTCACATTATCAGTATATTTCAGCTTGAATCGTATTTTGAGTTATAAATCTTGAGAAGCTTTTTAAAGACAACACTTGAGTTTTAAACTGAGTTTTTGAGAAAGTGAAGATGAGTTTTGAGAAAGATCTTCTAAAACACCATTAGTATGACAATCGAGTAGGCCATCAATGTATGAGAAGCATGGTATCTAGATATACCATCAATGTTTATGCAGAATGGCTTCCCATGTCATCAATGATCATAGTATAATATGATTTTGAATTGTTTTCTGAGAAAGAGTTTTAAAGTATGAGTAGTTGCATGTCAGTATGTTGAGCTATTTAGTATTTCAGTCATCATATATTCAGTTATATATGCCTCGGTTTATGAAAGCATTATTGTCAGATTAATTGTTCCATTCTCAGTTTTCATGTTCAGTTCGAGCTATCTAGTAACGTATAGAAATTCGGTAATAATGTGTTAATTACTTAATTCATTGGGTGTAGCATTATATCGAGTTGGACTAGGGTTCAGTGTTCCCATATAGTCCCAGAACTACGAGCCACATAGGTGTAAGTCCCCTTTGTGGGAAATATCAGTTTAGTGAAAACGCCAGTCATGCCTCTATACCTTTGGCAGGGTATATTGGGTCCTCTCGATGGGGCTTATACATCGGACTCCACATTTAGCTCATGTGGTTTTATGTTGGTGATTAGTAGCTCCCACAGTTCTATCAGATTCTATTGCATTGACCATGTATCAGTTTATTCAGTCTCTACATGTTATAAATTGGTCATTGCATTTAATTAGCTCAGTATTAGTATATATATCATGACCAAATTACTTCATTTCTTTATTTCTTTGTTCAGTTATATGTTATTTCAGCTTTACTCTATCATGCATGCTCTGTACCTTTCAAGTACTGACGCATACATGTGCTACTTCTTCTCATGATGTAAGTTCAGGTTCTCAACATCCAGATCACGCTTAGATCAATTTCTGATCTTCAGTTTAGCAGAATCAGTGATGAGTCCTCATTCTCCGAGGATAATAGTCATGAGTTTCTTTTCAATATTCTTTTGTCCTTTAGTTTTAGTTTTACTAGATTTAGTTGGGACCTGTCCAAGCATTTCTAGTCAGTTAGAGGCTATTTTCAGACATAGTTAGACTCAACTTATGATTGAGTTAATATCATCTTTGTATTAAACTCATTAGTTATCATTTATCTTAGTTATAGTATATGGGTATTCCTCATCCTTTCATTTTATTTATGATTTTGCTTCCGCATCAGTTTATTATCTTTAGTATGCTCATGATCAGGCCAACAGAGTTAGCTTAGGATCACTTGTGGTCCTAGGTCCCGTGTTCGGGTCTCAGGGGTAGTCTCGGGGCGTCACTTTCTGAGATGCCCAACTGCATGAATTTAGACTCTAATGTCTAAATTTCCTTAGCCAAAGGTCATCTAGTTACACTCAAGCAAACTAAACTACCTATACTTACCGTCTTTCCACTCAGAGTCTGCCACTACATTAGCCTTACCCGGATGGTATTGAATGGTAACATCATAATCTTTAAGTAACTCCATCCACCTTCGTTGTCTCAAATTCAGATCTTTTTGAGTGAACACACGCTGCAAACTAAGATGATCAGTAAACACCTCACACTTAATACCATAGAGGTAATGCCGCCAAATCTTAACAGCAAACACTACCGCTGCCAAGTCCAAATCATGTGTTGGTTAATTCCTCTTCTACACCTTGAATTGACGCAAGACATAAGCTATAACATTCTTATCCTGCATCAACACAACACCTAAACCAGAATGTGAAGCATCACAATAAAGAATAAAATATTTACCTTCCACCGGTAGTGCTAGGATAGGTGTTGTGGTCAGGAGAATCTTGAGCTTTTGAAAGCTATCCTCATATTTTTCAGTCCAGTCAAATGGTATATCCTTTTTGGTCAAATTTTTCAAGTGAGTGGCAATAGAAGCAAAGTTCTTTACAAATCGACGATAGTAGCTAGCAAGGGCCACATAACTCTTAACTTCCATCATAGATCTAGGCCGAACCCAATTCTTAACCACCTCAATCTTTTGGGGATCTACCATTACCCCTTCCTTTGAAACTACATGCCCCAAAAATGTAACCGACGTCAACCAAAATTCACACTTAGAAAATTTAGCATACAACCTTTGTTTCCCAAGAACACCTAGAGCAATACGAAGATGGTCGGCATGTTCTTACTCACTTTTCAAATAGACCAAAATATCATCAATATAGACTGACGAATGAATCAAGAAATGGCCTGAACACCCCATTCATTAAACTCATAAAATCGACAGGAAGATTAGTTAAACCAAAGACATAACTAGAAATTCATAGTGCTTGTAGCGGGTTCTAAACGCCATCTTGGGCAAATCCTCAGGCCTTATTTTTAGCTTATGGTAGCCAGATCTTAGGTCAATCTTAGAGAAAACCGACACACCTTGCAATTGGTAAAAAAGGCAAGGGATACTTATTTCGAATGGTGACCCTATTCAATTGTCGGTAATCTATACGCATTCTCATGCTACCAGCTTTTTTTTAACAAATAAAACTAGAGCACGCCATGGGGAAGCACTAGGACGAATAAATCCTATATCAAGAAGTATTTGGATTTGAGACTTAAGCACTCTTAATTCCATGGAGGCCATGCGATACATAGGGATGGAAATGGGAAGAGTACCAGGTTCTAAATCGATGCAGGAGTCTATATCTCTATCAGTAGGCATACCAGCCAGATAATTAGGAAACACTTCTCTAAATTCTGACACCACATGAATAGACTCATAGATGGAGACTCAACCTCAACATCTCGAATATGAGCCAAATAAGCCAAACAACCCTGCCCTACCAGTTTCCTAGCCCGAATGAAAGATATGATCTTAGCTTGCTTAGGCTTGTATACCCCTTCCCACTCTAACTTTTCCCTTCTCGGAATTTCTACAGTTACAGACTTAGTGTTACAATGAAGCAAAATAGAGGGACAACCATGTCATGCTTAAGATTATATCAAAGTCATTAATATCCTAAATCACCAAATCAGTCCAAGTCTGAACCCCATAAACAAAATAGGACAAACATAATATACATGGGTGACTATGATGGACTTTCCAACTAGGGTATAAACATGGATGGGGGCA
The DNA here is from genome assembly GCA_029007595.1 of Solanum commersonii. Lineage (NCBI taxonomy): Eukaryota > Viridiplantae > Streptophyta > Magnoliopsida > Solanales > Solanaceae > Solanum > Solanum commersonii. The sequence continues at coordinate 52,201 of JAJTWQ010000357.1, read as the reverse complement.
TCAAGTATATCACAAACCATAGCAAATTCTAAGGCAAATCTCACGGATACAAAAGAATAAGTAGAACTAGGATCAAATAACACAATTGCCATCTCGTTACAAAGAAAAATAGGATATGTGATCACTGCGTCAGATGTCTCTTCTTCATTCTTGCCCCGAAAGGCGTAACTCTAAGACCTATCATCGTGATGGGTGACTTCTCTACCTTGCTGCAATGTACCTCTACCTGCATTACCATTTCCCCTACCTCCGTAACCTCATTGATTTCCTCCTCACCTACCTTGTGGACGTTCTCTACCATTATTACCGCTTCCCGTTGGTACCACAACTCTAGATGACTACTATGCAGAATAGAACACACGTGGGTGGGGACAATCTCTCTTCATATGGCTAGGTTCACCATAAATGTAGCAAGTATGATCAAAAGATGGTTTGCCGCACATCAAAGGCGCCACTCCTTAGCTATATTGAATCAAATTTAGAGGTGGAGTTCCTAAGTAATTACCTGAAGAGGTGGGCATGATGGACTAAATTGGCCTAGCTGCAAGTGTTGGCCTCCCTTCCCCTTTGGAGTAAGAACCTTGAAAGTTACCCGAGTTTTTGGCCCTTTTTGCCAATGCCTTAGCCTGATGGTCATCTCACCCCCTCCACTTTCATAACAAAGTCTGTTACCTTATTAAACCTCCTCCTTACTAAGGTCATATGAACAGATAATACAAGCAACTCAGAATTTAGTCCCTTAATAAATAAATGGATCCTCTCTTCCTCAGTAGGCACCAACTGCGTAACATATCTAGACAGGGCATGAAACTTGGCCTCATAAGCAGCCACAAACATACCACCTTTCTCCAAAGCTATGAAATCATCCTTCTTACGATCTCTCAAAGTCCTAGGCACATATATCTCCAAGAAAAAGAGCATGAAATCGGGTCTAACTGAGTGGGGGTAAAACTGAAGATATGTATTCCATAAAAGCTCTCCACCACTGCTTAGCCACACCTTGAAGCTAAAAAGTCACGAACTCAACTCCATGCAGATGGACAATTCCCAACTTATGAAGCCTTTCATAGCAATCTAGGATGAACTCATATGCATCCTCACTCTCGGAATCATGAGACACAGACGCTTTCAGCTTCAAGCACCTAGTCAACATTTCATGCTCATTACGAGTCATAACAGGACCAAACAAATGAAGGAAAGAAGCATCATTACCTCATATTCCACCCACTTTGGGGACAGTGATAGCAATAGGAGGATTGGTGGCAGCTTAAGTTGCTTGAATTGTAGGAAGCACTCCAGGACCAACCAACCCTTTCAAGAATGACATGATTTATGGAGCTAACACTAGGTCTATGGGAGGAATACATGTAGTCTCAGCATGCACCTCTTCCTCTTCTCCAACCTCCTCAACATTTTTAATCTAAATATTTTCCTCTATCTCTTCATGATGCACGAGAGGGGCCTCTTTTCTGGGAGCATTTCTGATCGGTACTCTATCCCTAGTAGGCGCCACTTTTCCTCGACCTCTACCCCTTGTTCTTCCTGTATCTCTGCCTTGACTGCGACCTCTTGATTCAGATTCCTCAGGTGAAGCATTGACGCGAAGTACATGTTTGACGCTGTTGTATCAAGTATTAACCATCTGCAGACAGAAGAGTGAAAGAGATTAGATTCCAATTCAAATTGACAAATACCAATTGGAATTAAGTTGTAGCACGAACGGAGAGAACAGAAAACATAGAGATTTCCTAATGTCCTATAACCTCTCGAGGAAAAGTATAGATTTATCCGTACCATTCTGCAAGACTCTACTAGACTCGTTTGGTACATCCAGATCAATGAAACTAGGCTCTGATACCAACTTTGTCACGACCCACACCGTCGTGATTGGCACCCACACTAACTCTCTAGTGGGAGAACCATTTATACTAATTAGATAACAAACTTAATCAAATACTAAGTCATTTAAAGATACGAAAGTAGCTTTAAATGTTAAGAAAAATATAGGGAGTTCCCATAAACTCCAATGAAAGTCTAAAAAACAAAACTAACATTGTGGAAGCAATGCCTAGAACCTGAAAGTCAATGTACAAAAACATATATCGATGAACCAAAAGTCTAAATAAGAAAAGGTACAACCCCACACTAACATTGTAATAACTATAACTAAAAAGTCTAAGTTCGAAATGTGGACATAGACGAGAGGAGAACTCATGGCAGCCTGGAAGAACAGGCTCAACCTTGAATTTGAACGACGATCACTGATCTTCTAACCAAGGTTTGTCAATAATTGTGTACCTCAATATTCTCCTTTATCTCTTCATGATGCACGGGAATGGCCTCATTTCTCGGAGTATTTTCGACTGGTACTCCATACCTACTCGGCTCCACTCTTCCTCGGCCTCTACCCATAGATCTTCATCTACCCCTACCTGGATCGTGACCTCTCACTGCAAATTCCTCTACTGGAGAATTTATGGGAGCTACGGGCCTGACACCGTTGTATCTAGTGTTAACCATATGAGGACAAAAGTGTGAAGGAGATTAGATACTAATACGAATTGACAAATACCAATTGGAATCAAGTTATAGCACGAACAAAGACAAGAAAAATAGAGAGATTTCCAAAAGACCTATAGCCTCTCGAGAAAAGTACAGACGTCTCTGTACTGTTTCGTAAGACTCTACTAGACTTATTGTGGTACATCGAGATCAAATAACTAAGGATCTTATACAAACTTTGTGACATCCCAGATCGTCATGATTGGCACCTACACTAACCCTCCGGTGGAAGAACAAATTATACTAATTAGCTAACCAAATTAATCAAATACTGAGGCATTTAATGATACGAAAGAAGGTTTAAATTCTAAGGAAAAGATATGGAGTTCCCATAAACTCCAACAAAAGTCTAACAAACAAAACTAACATTTCAAAAGTAATGCCTAGAACCCGAAAGTCAATGTTCCAAAACAGATTTATGTCAAGTCAATCATTCTCTCATGGAACCCAAACCCAAACTGTTAGCATACCAAAACGTGGTACCAAATCCAATGATTATGCCTGAACGTGGCAATCGATCCTATATTTATGCTGGAACATGGCAATCAATCCATATTAGTGTGTCGGAACTCAACACACCATCCATTCAACAAGCCACAATCAGAATCACTAGTACATTCTCAATAATGGTAAAATCAAGTCATGATTCATGGGATTCATCATTCATCTATATCATTTACAACTAGTCTGATGAATAGTTCAACATTCGCATACATGCACGTATTATAATGAAGCAAGAACAAACATATACAACACAATCATGAAATCACAACTATCACCTACCTTGAAACAAGCTTGAAACCCCTAAAAAACTTGATTCTTCCCTTTCCAGATTTGTTCTGCTTGTTCTTGGTCTGCAAATGATCAATATAACACGGAAAATAAAATAAAAATAACTAATAAACCAAATTACTAACAATTCTATTACCCCTAGATCATACCCATGATCCTCACACCCAAATTAGGCCTTTTTTCACCATAATTTCCAAATAAAAACCCTTCCCCTTAGATAATTGCCCATTAGATTAAGATCAACGTATCAAAAAGTGGATCTGAGGATTTAAAATCTTACCATTATCCTCAAGAATGGTGAAAAACTATCAAGAAAACCCCTGAGTTCGTTCCTTAACTCTCAAGTTTGAAAGTTGCAGAATAAAGACATTTTGGGGGTTTATTTCTGACTTAAATCGCGACTGTCCCGCTAAGGCGACCCCCTGCCCACCATAGCAGCCCCGCCCTTGCAGGAATAATTTCATCACAATAGCTTGCACTTAGCCAGTGAGTTGATTTGAGAATTCCAAACTCCCATTTCACAACTCACCTTCATCCAACGACAGTCAAAATTTACCCGTTAATGCTAAGATCAATTTTGGGAGTTCTACTCGCCCGAATTCAATTTCGTAAAGTCGTAGAAGTTCCTTAACGTCTTATATATCTACTCATATGATCAAATTCATAACTAGATCAACCAATTGTTATCAGATCTCCCTAGAATTTAATGATTCCGATTTTGTGTAAATCTAGACAAGGTTGGGAAATTCCAAGTTACTACAAAAAAGCTTTTCGGACAAAAAAAAATTCCCGTTGGCTTTTCTATAACGATGGAATCCGGTCGTTACAAGAGAAAAAGTTGAGAATAGAGTTGCGGGTTGAGAAACTTAAAAATAAAAATAAAAAGTGTTATTATAATCAATCATCCAATCTTTGATTTAAATTTTACCCCTAAGACGGAAGAGTATGAAAGTTTTAAACTGATAATTATTATGAAGTTGGTAATTAGAGTTCTTGAAATTGGAGTTACACTTGGAGAAGACTTTACCAGCGATCGAGCTTTCTAAGATAGTTCTTTTCTTTGTTATTAAATCACATGTTGTTTCTCTTTAATCATCGACTTGTACGATTTTTAAAACAACAAAATAGAAGATTATGGAGTACTTATATATTTAAGACAAATTGTTGTTTGTTTCCTCTTTAGTATTTAATGATGTTTTGTGTTGTCTAGATTAGAAAATTAATGAAGCCTCTTGTTGAACTAGTGAATAATGTGGAAGTGATGGATCAAAGAGAACACTCATTAATGTTCTTCAATGTTCCTATTCTAGGAAGATTGGTGCATTACATTTAATACCAAAGCTAGCTCCCAGTGAGATAGTGGAATCTGTTGTAATATGAGTTTATAAAACATTCATTAAAAATAAATATTATTTTATGTTGGTTAGAATGTGGAATAAAAATATGTGCATTCCCAATGTAGAGAATAACTATTTAAACACAAAAATATTCTTTCAAAGTAAATAATTAATGTATAACAATTTCTAAACTATTAATCACCAAATAACGATCCCTTAATTATTAATTTACTTCATAAACAATCCATGCATTACAATCTCCACATAAAAATATATCTACCATAGTGGACATTGAGGTTGCAAATGTATGAAACTACTAGTTAACCAAGCTGGCAAATTGGACATAATTTGGCAAGTTAAAATGGGTTGAATCAATAAATGAGTCATTGTCCAATCAAACCCAAAAAATTACCTGATTGATATGGGCTAGATAAAAATATGATAAACAATGGGTCATAAAACAGCCCATCCAACTCTTACCATTATTTAATTTGTTCATTCAAGCGAAAAGTTCCATAATAAAACAAAGGTCAACTTGTCGTATACAGGAGTTATAAAAAAATTACTTAATATCAAAACAACTTCATAACCTTCAATTTTGTGGTATAAAATCTCGTATAAATGGATGAGTTGATAATTAAAACAAAGATTGACCAAATTAGAAGATTCAATGTTCGGTAAGGTATCCTCCAATTTCAAGAACACCAATTACCAAATCCATGATAATTATAAGCTTAAAAGCTCTCCTCTTCTGAGGCTCAAAGACAACAATTAAATCAAATGTGAGATGCTCAGCCAAAATAGCACCTTCTTATTTCTTTTTTATCATTGTCCACCTGCAACTTAATTGCCAACATCTACTCCTCCATGTATTTATCACGAGGTTTTTATGAGTCAGTGTGTATAATCTTATACATTAGTATTCGTGATTCTCATTAAATGTTTGTAATTCTTTAAAAAGATCTTCAGTGCCTTAAAGCCATTCGATTTGCCCTAAGCATAATCATATTGGCGATCCTCTACGTTCACTTTGAAAAAATTATAAATTATTTCTTCTATACTAGTGGAAAACCATGTATTTTACACAGGTATAGATGAAATAATTCTTATATTTTTCAAACTGAAACTAGAGAATTTTCAACGTGATTATGTTGAGGGCAAATCAAATGGCTTTCAGGAATTGGAAGATCTCCATAAAGATTTAGAAGCATGGAACGAGAAAGAAAACAAATGAATACTAATTTATAGGTTTATGCACCCCAACACAAAAATAACTCCAGATAAACACATGGAGGAGAAAAAGCTGGTAATAATGTTGCGAGTAGGGCAGGTTATAGAAGAAACAAAAAGTGGTACTTTGATCAAGCATTTCAAGTTTTATTTAAATGTTGCCCCTGATCCAGAAAAGGGGGTGAGTTCTTGAACTTATAATTATCATGGAGTTAGTAATTGGAGATCTTGAAATTGGAGTTATTCTTGGAGAAGACTTAACCAGTGATCGAATCTTTTAATATGATCAATTCTTGTCTTCGTTATTAAGTCAGTTGTCCTTAATTTCAGTTGTCCATTTATAAGATGGTTTAGATCACAAAACAGAAGGTTTTGGAGTCTCTTATGAAATTAAGTCAGTTTTTTTGTTTATTTCATCTTTAATATTTTTGATATTATGAATTGTCTAAATTAGTAAATCAATTGAAGCCTTTTCTAAACTAGTGAACAATGAAAGAGATGGATCAAAGAGAACACTCATGCACTCATTAAGGTTCTGTCATGGTTCCAACTCTAGGCGAGATTGGTGCATATACATGTTACACCTGAGCTAACTCTCTATAATATGGTGGAATCTTTTGTATTGAGAATATAAAACATCCATTAACGATTAGTATTATTTTATGTTGGTTGGAATGTGGAATAAGAATATGTGCATTAGCACTGTAGATAGTAACTATTTAAAGACAAAAAAATTCTTTCAAAGTAATTAATTTATTAATTTATAACAATCTATTTATTATTAATTTACCTCATAAGCAATCCATGTATGACAATCTTCACATAAAAAATTATCTCTACCATAGTGGACGTTGAGCTTGGAAATGTATGAAACTACTGGTTAGCTAAACTGGCAAATTATTAATTTGGACTAAATTTGGCTAGTCAAAATTGATTGAATCAATTAAATGGTTCACTGCCAAATCCAACCAAAAAATTTACTGGATTGTGATGGGTTGGATAAATGGGACATAACACGACCTACCCAATTATTACCATTATGTAATTTGCTTGTTTATTTTTCATTTTTTAATGAAGAAAAAGGTTTTGTTGACAAATCAAGGTCAACTTGTTGTATACAAGAGTGATACAAAAAAAAAGGAACCAACAAACAAAAATATAAAGGGCCGTTTAGTATGGGGTATAAGAATAATGATGAGTATAGTGTATTATTAATGCTTGTACTAGTTATGCATACATTATTTTTTTTCTAATGCACCCTAACATCTTTCTCGGTCTTTCTAACCAACCTTTATAATTGAAATAATATAAACAGCTAGTCACCTCCGTAAGCTTTTCAAAACAATGACTCCTAACTATGAGATTATATTATATAACCTAACTCTTAGATTTTGGACGTCCATTTTACATATCCAGATATTTGACCTTTTCTAGTTGTCATGGGTTATCTGAAAAGTGGGTAAACCAAATGGAACCAAGAAACAAGTGTACCACATTGAGCAGGAGACAACACAAAAGGTGAGGGCTCAACCATAAGATAGCACATACATTATGGACTTCAATTGCTAAAACATTATGACTTGCACCAATAAAATAATGTCTTAACTAACCAGATCAATTCACGGCCATCCACACTGATATTCCTTATTACTATTCTAGGGGCATGGGAAGCCTATCATATTGGTATATTTCCCACAACGGGATAAAATTTCAAATATACATGATGAAGTTTGTTGAACGAAAAAGTCATTTATTAATCAATGAAAAGCGCAAATATAATGTCCTGTTATTTAAAATTACTATCAAACTCCAGATTTCTTGTTACAACAACTCCTCTTGGTTGACATCATCTACAGGCAAATATGGAGATGCAAAAAAATTCATGCCTAAGTATCCCAGATTCACTATGTTCTCCACATACCTAAATAGGCAGTATTATATTTATAAACCATCGAATATATAATGCCAACAATAAGTGAAAACTTCCAAATTAATTTCACTTAGAAAACATAAGGGTACTGAACATGCCAAACGAGCACAAATAGAATAGCCTAAATGAGAAACAACTTAGTTCACAATTGCTAACATCCTCTACATTGATCATGGTACAATTGACACATAACCATTGCAGAGCTTCTATTTGATTTTTTGATGGTTCTCGGTCACTATTATCATAATCCTTGTTAAAATTATACTAAGCATTGTACATATCCTCCAAGGTCTTACACTTTCGCACTTAGCATTTCTCTGAAGTTGATAAGAAAGTTACAGCAAGGTATAATCAGATGTACACCTTCCAAATCAGTGAAATATACAAAATGAAGAAATAGCAGCTCCCTCAGTGTTGTAGCAGCTTAATTAGCGTTTAAATCGGAGATCCTATCTTAGTCTCTTATACAAAGTTGTGACACCTCAGGACCGCCAAAACCCTTCCTCTGAAGTCAATCGACGGACTAACAGGATGGATCGTTGATTAGTCCATAGGTCGAGACCCTTAGGACCTCTAGAACCCATCCTCTGAAGTCGATCGACGGATTGATAGGATGAATCAAGGCACAAATTATTCACCTTAAATTCATTAAACTAAGAACAAAATATACGAGAAACTCGACCAAGCCCTAGTTCAAGAACGCAACGAGTTTTCATCAGTTCCAGCCCCGAGATCCAAAGATTTTTCCGTGAATTTCTTCACCAGGTTTGTGGGATTTAACTAGTGGGTTCCTTTCACCCATTAGGTCCTTAGATTTCAGTCAGGTTCTTGACTCCTATAATATTATCTAGATCTAGTGTTTCTTGAATGTTAGATATTGTTGGACTTTAGCTGTTAGAATGATCCAAATTCGATTATCATGTTATTGCTCAGTTCCTTGTATAATATCCAGAACCCTAGTATTATATATTCTTTTAGTTCATGAATTATACATGCTAGGTTATATTATTCAGATATACACCTGCTTCAATTTACGAATGTCATATTATCAATCATAATTATTGCATTCTCATAGTTTTCATGTCAGTATTTGAGCTATCCAGCACTTTGGCATTTCAGTCATAATATTGCTTATTTAAATTTTAATTAGGAGTAGCTTAATACCTAGTGGACTTGGGTCAGTCACCCTCAAGTCCCATAACTACGTGCCCCGTAGGTTGTAAGGCCCCTCATTAGGCATTATTTTAGTGATCACGCCGGTCATGCCTCTATACCTTTGGCTAGGTATATTGGGTACTCTCGATGGGGCATACACATGGGACTCCACATTTATCTCATTTGGTTTTATGTTAGTTATTATTAGCTCCCTTTAAGTCAGATTCTATTACATTGACCATGTTAGCAGCTTTAGTTCATATTTTAGTTTCAGTATGTTATAAACTTGGTCAATGCATTCGGTTATTTCATGCTTAGTATTCTTAGTTTAGTATCATGTTTATCTCTTCTCATTCCTCTGATATATGCTTGATTCATTTATGATTATTGTTTAGCTTTACTCTATCTTGCATATTTAGTACCTTTCAAGTCCTGACACATACTATGCGCCACATCTTCTCTTGATGTAGGTTAAGGTTCTCAGCTTTTAGATCACGCATAGATCGATTCCCGATCGTCAGTTTAGCAACATCAGTGATGAGTCCACATTCTTCGAGGACGGTTGACATGATTGACTTTCTCTGCTTTAAGGTTTAGTTTCATTTTTGGTAGATTTATCTGGGGCATGTCCCATCACTTCTTGTTAGTTAGAGGCAAATTTCAGACATAGTTCGATTCACCTATAGTATTAGAGTTTGACTTTTCAGGTGTTTGTTAAACTATCAATTTTTATATATTTAGATTTAGTATATGGGTATTCCCCATCATTTTAGTTAATCTCATGATTTAGCTTCCACACAGAACTTTCCTAATTTAGTTTATTTAGTATGCTTATGATACTTCAATAGGGTTAGCTTGGGGTCACTCGTGATCCTAGGTCCCATGTCCGTGTCCTAGGTTACCTTCAGGGAGTGAAAAACTTAGTATCACAACACTACGCTTAAGAGTCCTAGGATGTCTGAAAAACTGCACTAAGTAGAGTCTTTTTCATTGGTGTGAAGTGCACCACATCTAATGAGAAGGAGGCTACAAAGTGTTTTAGGAATACTTCATTTTCTTTGTTACTCTTATCGTGTGTACGGAATGATCTTATTACTCATGCTAATCCTCATTTATACTCTTTTAGATCATGCCTCCTCGTAGAGCTTATGGAAGAAATGTGAATGCACGCAATGCTAGTGTAGCTCCGCCAGTTCCCGATCAGAAAGTATCAAATACTGAGTTCGAGAACGCCATTAAAATTTTGGCTCAGAATGTGACTAACCAGAACAACCAGCAAGATCCAGTTCTTGTAAATGCTAGAGGTGGATCAATGGCATCTATGGTTCGTGACTTTGTTAGGATGAATCCACAAGAGTTCTTAGGATCGCAGATTAGTGAGGATCCTTAATACTTTATAGATGAGGTCAAGAAGATCTTTGGAGTGAAACAAGTGATAGGTAATAATAGGGTAGATTTGGCATACTATCAGTTGAAGGATGCAGCTCACATCTGGTATACACAATGAAAGGAGAACAAGGGTACATATGCGGCTTCTATCACATGGGAATGCGTTAGTGAAACCTTTTTGGACAAGTTCTTTCCAAGAGAGTTGAGGGAGGAAAGAGCTCAGGAGTTTATGAATTTGAGGCAGGGTACCATGACAGTTCAAGAGTATGGACCCAAGATCACCCAACTCTCTAGGTATGCTCCTCTTATGGTGGCTGATTCCAAGGCTCAAATGAACAAGTTTATGTATAGGGTATCCGATCTAGTAAAAACAGAGTGTAGAAATGCTATGCTATTGGAAAATATGAAAATCTCTAGGCTCATGGCTCATACTAAGAAGGTTGAGGGAGACAAGCTTAGGGAACAGGCTAAGGAGAACCAGAAGGCTAGAATAGGTAACTATGAGTATTCTCAACAAAAATTAGGTGGTGGAAATCGCTCGCAATTTCAGCTAAAGTCTTCAGCTCCCGCACCTTCATCAACTAGTTTTCCATCCACCAAGTTCTGAAATGATCAGAAAGGTAGGACATCAGGCTCTAAGTCACATGGGAGCGCTTCAGGCACCCGAATCTACCTAACTTATCCAAAGTGTGGTAAGAACCAATCGACGAGTTTTTTCAAGAAAGAAAGGATGCTTTGGGTGTGTTCTCTCTGGTCACTGGTTGAAAGATTCTCCTTCTAAATAGTGTCAAGGAGGCAATAATGGAAGAGTTCAGTCCACAACTTTAGCAGCACCAACAAGTCTCCTTACTAAGCAGGGTAACTTAACTGTTATAGGTGGCAGTCAACGTCAAAATAGGTTTTATGCTCTCCAAGCTTTCCAGGATCAAGAAGATTCTCCTATTATCGTCACTGGTACGTTGCGAGTCTTTGACTTAGATGTTTATGCATTGTTAGATCCAGGGGTTACTCTTTCCTTTGCAACTCCTTATATAACAGTCAACTTCAAAGTTATTCCAGAAACACTCTCAGAACCGTTCTCGATCTCTAGCTAGACAGGTATACATAAGAGGCCCTGTCACAGCCTCTCAGAAATTCACCTCAGCAGATCTTATATAACTAGAAATGGTAGACTTTGATATCATTCTAGGCTTGGATTAGTTACATTCATGTTATGCCTCAGTTGATTGTAGAACTAGGGTCGTTCGTTTTCTATTTCCAGACGAGCTAATCCTAAAATGTAAGGGTAGTAGCTTAACACCTGTGGGTTGATTAATTTCTTACCTTAAGACCAAAAAGATGATCTCTAAGGGTTATCTCTATCATCTAGTTTGGGTTAAGGATTCATGTTTTGAAACCCCAACTCTTGAGTCAGTTCTAGTAGTCAATGAGTTTTGAGAAGTGTTTTGAGAAAATCTTCCCGGAGTTTCTCTCGAAATGGAAATTCGCTTCGAAATTGATCTCCTTCCAAATACCTAGCCAATTTATATTCCTCCTTATAAAATGGCTCAGTCTAAGCTTAAGGAATTGAAATAGCAGTTGAAAGACCTTCTAGATAAGGGTTTCATCAGACGTAGTATTTCCCCATGGGGTGCACCAGTTTTGTTCATGAAGAAGAAAGATAGTTCTCTCAGAATGTCCATTGACTATAGGCAATTAAACAATGTCACAATCAAGAATAAATATCCAATCCCCAGGATTGATGAATTGTTTGACTAACTTTAGGGTGCTAGTCATTTCTCATAGATAGATCTCAGATCTTGTTATCATCAACTTAGAGTCAGAGATATTGACATCCCGAAGACAGCCTTGAAAACTTGGTATGGTCATTATGAATTTTTAGTTATGTCATTTGGACTAACCAATGCTCTTGTAGATTTCATGGATCTGATGAACAGAGTGTTCAAGCAAAATTTGGGCTTGTTTGTTATCATCTTTATTGATGATATCCTCATTTACTCTAGGAATGCGAAAGAACATACTAATCATTTGAGCGTTATTATGCAAACTCTCAAAGACCGCCAGTTATTCGCTAAGTTTAGCAAATGTGAGTTTTGGTTGAAATGGCCTAAACCTACTTCTCCTGCATATATCAGAAGTTTTTAGGTCTAGCGGGTTATTACAAAAGGTTCGTAGAGGATTTTCATCCATAGCCTCTCTATTGACTAAATTGACTAAGAAAAAGGTCAAGTTTCAGAGTTTAGATGATTGTGAGAAAAGCTTTGCAGAACTGAAAACTCGGTTGACTACAGCTCCAGCTTTAACTTTACCAAAGGGCTCAGACGGTTATGTGATCTATTATGATGCATCCAGAGTCAGCCTAAGTTGTGTATTGATGCATCATGGTAAGGTTATATCATATGCTTCTAGACAACTTAAGCTTCATGAGAAAAACTATCCAACTTATGACCCCGAGCTTGCAGCAGTGGTGTTTGCACTTAATATTTGGAGACATTACTTGTATGGTGTTCACATAAATGTGTTTACAGACCATAAGAGCCTTTCGTATGTATTCGCCTAGAAAAAACTAAATCTTCACCAGAGGAAATGGCTTGAATTCCTCAAGGATTATGATATGAGTGTGCGTTACCATCCTGGTAAGGTAATGTATTCGCAGATGTTCTTAGTAGACTATCTATGGGTACTATAGCACATGGTGAGGAAGAAATAAAGGAACTAACAAAGGATGTTCACATACTTGCACGCTTAGGAGTTCGTCTTATAAGTATATCACATATTGGTGTAACAGTTCAGAATGGGTCAGAATTGTCATTGGTAGTGGAGGTTAAGGAAAAGTTAGACAGTGATCCAATATTGCTTCAACTAAAAGGTGAAGTCCATCAACAAAGAGTTGAGGTTTTCTCCCTAGTGGGAGATGGTATGCTTCGCTATCAGGGTCGATTATATATTCCTAAGGTGGATGAGTTGAGACAACAAATTCTTGTAGAAGCCCATAATTCAAAATGTTTTATTCATCTAGGCACCATTAAGATGTATTGTGATCTGCTGTAAGACTTTTGGTGGAATGGTATGAAAAGGGATATAGCAGATTTTGTGGCTAAGTGCCCAAATTGCAAGTAAGTGAAAGTAGAACATCAGAAACCAGGAGGCATGACTCAAGAGATCAACATTCCTACTTGGAAGTTGTAAGTGATTAACATGGACATCATTACAGGATTACCTCGTACTCGCAGATGACATGACTCAATTTGGGTGATAGTTGATAGAGTCACTTAGTCGGTGCACTTTTTGGCTGTTAAGACTACATATTAGGTGGAGGACTACGCCAAGCTTTACATTAATGAGATATTCAGGTTGCATGGAGTACCTTTGTATATCATCTCAGATAGAGGTCCTCCATTTACCTCTCATATATGTACAGAAAGGTCTTGGTACTCAGGTTAATCTTAGCACAACATTTCATCCATAGACGGATGTTTAGGCATAGCATACCATTCCGACCTTAGAGGACATGTTGAGATCTTGTGTGATCGACTTTAAGGGTAGTTGGGATGATCACCTCCCTCTTATAGAGTTTTCCTACAATAATAGCTACATTCCAGCATTCACATGGCACCTTATGAGGCATTGTATGGGCGTAGATGTAGATCTCTAGTTAGTTGGTTTGAAGTAGGTGAATCAACCTTGATAGGTCTAGATTCAGTTCATGATGCTATGGACAAAGTGAAACTCATTAGAGAAAGACTCAAGTCCTATGCAAATGTAAGGAGAAGGGAATTAGAGTTCCAAGTTGATGATTGAGTTTTTCTAAAAGTGTAACCTATGATAGGGGTGATGAGATTTGTTATGAAAGGGAGGCTTAGTCCTAGATATGTTGGCCCTTACAGGATTCTAAAAAAAGTTGTTAAAGTGGCTTATGAGTTAGAATTGCTAACAGAACTAGCATCAATGCATACAGTTTTTCACATTTCCATGTTATAGAAGTGTGTTGGTGATCCAGCATCTATTGTACCTTTAGAAAGTGTAATTGTGAAGGATAGTCTCACTTATGAAGAGGTACGAGTTGAAATCCTTGATCATCAGGTTTGAAGGTTGAGAAACAAAGAAGTCGCTTCAATTAAGGTTTTGTGGAGGACTCAGTCCATAGAGGGAGCTACTTTGGAACAGAAGTAGCCATGAAGGGCAAGTATCCTCATCTCTTTCCTACCGATTCCATTCCAGCTTGAGATAATAGTTCCTGTTAAGCTTTTCAGTCATTTATGCATAGATTCACTCTTCGTATCTTGTTCTTGCATTTTCAGCGTATTTGCATGTTCTTGGAACTTAGTTCAGTTAGAAATCAGTTTCCAGTAAGTAGTGGTATGGTTTGTAACTCTTTCCTTCCCTATTCAGCTAGTTTAGTCTTAATTGAAGGACGAATGTTCCTAAGGCATAAAAAAATGTAACACCCCGTATGCTAGAACTACCAAAATGCTAATTTTAGAAGTTGCAAGTGCCACCGACGGGCACTACCCACGGACCGTAGGGTCACCCACAGACCATGGTCCAGGTCCGTGCATCGAGCCCACACAACCTGGGTCTCTTAAGTCGATCGACAGACTGGCAGGACGGATTGTGGAACAGTCTATGGACCGTCGATCAGTTCGTAGGATGAGACCCTCAGGACCCCAGAACCTATCCTCTGAAGTCGATCGACATACTGACAAGACAGATTGTGGATCAGCCTACGGACCGTCGATCAGTCTGTAGGTTGAGACCCTCAGGACCTTAACCTCTAAAGTTGATCGCCGGACTGACAGAATAGATCCTGGTTCAGTCGACGGACCATCGTTCAGTTCGTACGTTGCTTTAGCAGATTTTAAGTCAGCGGTCGTTTGGTCTTTTACTTATGCGTTGGACCCCTAAACTACTTCATTTCACCCTAGACTATGTTTTTTTGGTCCTTTTAGCCTAGTAACTGAATTATAATCTACCCTAAGAAAATTATTCACCAAAAGTTCATCAAACTTAGAGCAAAACAGAGGATAAAGTCGACCAAGCCCTAGTTCAAGAATGCAATGAGTTTTCATCCGTTCCAGCCCCGAGATCCAAATATTTCTCCGTGAATTTTGTCACCAGGTATATGGGATTTCACTAGTGGTTCCTTTCACCCATTAGGTCCCTAGATTTCAGTAAGAATATTTATTCCCTTGATATTATCTAGACCTAGGGTTTCTTTAATGTTTGAAATTGTTGGGTTTTAGTTATTAGAATGATCCAAATTAGATTATCATGTTATTACTCAGTTCCTTCTATAATATACATAACCCTAGTTGTATATACTAGTTTAGTTCATGAATTATATATGCTAGGTCATATTATTCAGATATACACATGCTTCAGTTTACGAATGTCATATTATTAGTCATAATTATAACATTCTCAGAGTTCACATGTCAGTAATTGAGTTATCTAATGAGTGCACAATTTGGACTCATTTAGGGCTATATTTTGATATGATTTGTGTCTTCAAAAGCATATTTTGTCTCAACATCTGATGTAAATCCTTAAGTTTCAGATATTTGATGTGAGAGACAAAGCATGGACGCTATCGAGCAAAATGGAACAAGGCGGCTAAAAGAAGGAAGAAAAGACAGCCTGAAGATTGCCTAATCCTTTAGGTAAGTCGCCGAAATGCCTCAAATCTCACCTAATTTTCCAGTGTGCTGAGCCCTGAAGGAAAAGATCAAGTCTACGAGGAAAGGGAGCAGTCGGCGCATCGCCGAGCAGTTCCATGAAGCAGTCCCTATCGCCTAATGAATCAAAATGCAAAGATATTGAACACAGAAGCTAAAAGGTGATGAACCAAACAAAATGGCGAATCACCAAGTGTATCGGCGATCCTGACTAACTGCGTCTAGTGGTCCTTCGCAGAAAAAAATTCAAAAACTATAAATAGTTATTTAATTATGTAGCTTGGTATCAGAAAGTCAAGAAATCTAGATTTCAAAGAATTGATCTATTACTCAGTTTTTAGATATTTTTGAGCTCTTAGAGTTTTTGGGAGACATTGTTCTTGAGCTTGAAGGTTTTGAAGGTTTTCAAATCCATGAAATTGGAAGTAGGTATCAAAGAGTCTTCATCCTAGATGTGTGTAAAGACTTTATTTATCATTCCCACTTGATCGAAACACTTGTTGGTATTGATTTCTATCTCTTTTTCACGTCTAGCTAAAACCCCAATTCTTAGGGTTTGAGTTTGTTAATATGGGTTAAATTTACTGTTGGATATTGCTTATTGTTAGTCTATTCACTGTTTAAATGTGATTTCGTTTGGTAGTTATGTTTCAACTTAAAGGGATTGTAGTTGCAAATATGATTTCATCTTAATGTTTTTGTCTTGCTCAATAGAGACGTTTTAAAATTAAGATTACTAAATTGATAGCTAGTGGTTATTGGGTCGTCGTGGATTTAGCTCGAGAGAGTGAATCCTAGGCCTTCTCCCACATATTCAGCTCAAGAGAGTGATGGGTTAAGGCAAAAATTATGCTGAAATGCTGCGAGAGAAATCGAGTTGATTCGGGGTAAGTTGCTCGATAGGGAATTTACCCACATTAAAGTATAGCCTAGTTACAACTATTCAACGATTTTCTATCAATAGCATTTACCCGATAGTATATTTTATCCCATATTCCTATCACATCCCATGAATCCCGTCTCCCTATTTCACATCTTTATATTTTTGTTGTTTTTATTTCCTAGTTGAATACAAAACCCCCCATTGATAATTGACATTTGTGTCACCTTTAGATTTAGTATGTTTTAATTCGTTAATGTTTATATCTATGATTGATTAGAACTTGATTTTACTTTTCTATTAATTCTTGCAACCACTCCCTTGGAAATTAACCCAACCATTTAGTTGGGATAAATTACTGCACGCGATCGTTGACACCTGAATTGGAAGTCATGTCTTTGATTATATCAAACATCAAAATGGCGCCGCTGTTGCGGAATGGTGTTAGTTGAGAATTTTTAGTTTAGTAAAAATTTTGTTCTTCTTAGTCATAGTTCTACTTAATATTCATTTTTGTTTTGTTTGTTTGTTTGAACACTATAGTGGAAAAATGAGTATGAATGAGAACTATGGGTATCAAATAGATCACCCTCTTTTGAAATTGTTGAACCGTAGAGACAATCTCCTAACGTTCAAGCAAGAAGTGGTTGAGACCATCCAAGAGATCTGACTAAAATTTCAGGGAGTGCTATAGCCATGCCCAACACATAGGATGCCGAATAAAGTACTGCTAGAATGCTTCTATATGGGTCTTGGACCCGAAAATAGAAGTATAGCTGACCAACTATTTGCTGGTGGGTTGCTACAACAATCCTATGATGCAATATCCAAACTCCTTGATGGAATGGTAAAGACCAATGAGAAAACTAAAAAAAATTCAAGAATGGGCTGCAATGTTAACTCAACTGGCTTTCTTGTCCAATAAAGTCAAGGAATTGGAAGAGCGGTCCACAAAAAAGGATAAAAACTTTCCTCTTTGAAAGTGTGAGAAGGAGAAAAAGCAGGATGGTGGGCAAAATGAAGAAATCTTCTCACTCATTCAACATAATATTGAAGAATAAGACAAGGTGTTAAATGAGATAAAAGAAAACATTGAAATGTTGAATCAGATGACAGCCTCAAATTCCATAATTAATCAGCTACAAGACGCGCGGATAAACCAATTGATATCAAGTCTCTCCTCAGAGTACAACGAGGAGTCGCCTAGTGACACCATGGCTGACTCTGAAGATGAGGATTAGGTGTTAACTTGCGTCGTGCCACGATGTTAACTAAGGTGTTGTTTGGGAGGCAACCCAAAACCATTTTTATTACTTTTTGTTTGTTTGTAAAATAATTGTGTGTTGGTTGTGTAGGATTAAGTGTGGGAAGTGATAGGAAAGAATGAGAATAGCGAGCAAAATAGTCCAAGTCGGCGCATCGCTGAAGAGGTCGACAACCCCGACTCAGACCGCCGTTGGACTAAAGAAAACTTTAAGAAAGAGTCTGTAAAACTCAGCGGGCCGAAGAAATTATTGGCGAGTCGCCGACCAGGTCAATTATTTAGCTTCTTAACGCCGTTTGAACTCCCAAATTAACTGGGGTTCTGTCAATGTCGGTGAAATAAGTGAATGCTTGGCATGACACCGATTGGTTCGGCGATCATGACTAATGTCGCCAAATGGGCAAGAACTGGACAGTTTTTGAAGACAAAGGTTTAAATTTTCAAAATCTTTCACTTTTATGCAATTTCATTCTTCCAACATCACACCTACACATTATTCCCTATACGTTTTCATTCTCTAAATGTGTTAGTTCTTGATTTGTGCTCGAAATTTGGATTAGATTGCTGCC
The DNA here is from genome assembly GCA_029007595.1 of Solanum commersonii. Lineage (NCBI taxonomy): Eukaryota > Viridiplantae > Streptophyta > Magnoliopsida > Solanales > Solanaceae > Solanum > Solanum commersonii. Next base: position 33,418 of record JAJTWQ010000357.1, on the reverse strand, counting down.
TAGTGATTCATTTCCAATTTAGTCAGCATTAAAGGTTGGTTTTCGAACCCTGAGCTATTTTATCAATTTAGTACTCAAGTGCAATGATATTACGTGTTGAAGAATGTTGGGCATCTCTACTAAAATTAATTCGTTTGATCGCCTGTTTTAATTTAGATTCCTCACCTATAGTGTTGATTATTGAAACCCTAAAATTTGGCTCTTAAAATAGATTAATCTTTTTTTTGGGGTTGTGGTTGCATGCCGTTGAGTGCTATGGGTCTAGTCTTAATAAAAGTTGTACATTCTTTGATTTTGTTCTCAGGAGATGCAAGATTGAATTCGAGAAGTTGGGTTGAAAATAGGCACATTAAGTCATTTGGCGAGCTGGGTCGAGCTCGCCAAACAACTTGGCGGTTTGTCTAATATCCCCATCTCGCCCTTAATTTTATGATCTATATGTTGATGGGCTCTGTAACTTTCTGCGAGAAGTTGGAGGTCACCAAAGACCCTAGGCGACTCACCGAAAGTCTTCTCTATCGCCCTTGTCTGCTCTCCTGGATCCCTTTGCACTATAGCTTTCAGCAAACTAACCCTTGATCGCCAAATGATGTCGGCAAGTCTTTGAAAGAGTCTAGCAACTGATTTTCTGTGCTTATTGTAAAATGTTTTTCTAACATTGCCTCGAAGCTTTGCAGACATGGCTAGACCTAAAGTTGCTGGAAGAGTCATGCCACCCCGATTGATAAGATCACATAATTTCAAATTAAATGAAGGGAGGTCAAATCCTTCCAAGAAGGGAAAGCAAGAAACTACACCTAGAAGCAAAGGCAAAGGCAAGAGGCCAAATTCCAACTGAAGAGCGAATCCACGAGACCCTTCTATCCCTTTATGGGACGGGGGAATCTATACAGATGTGCATATTTTTTTGTGAATACACCTGTAGAAATCCATGAGGAGTCTATGTGATTGTTACTTTCGAATGGACTCTAGGTACTGATGCCCAGACAGATGGAGCGACTGCGTAGATAGGATCCCCTCTTTACCTCTCTCTGTCTTTCTTTATTTGGGGTGACGTGAGGCCCACCTTTTGTGTGAATATTGGTTTTTGATGTTTTGTTTATATATTTGGGTAGTTATGCTTAGAATTGTTTTGCACTACTTTTTGTGGATATTTGAGCTTGTGGCTTCTTTTGCTTTAAATCGTAAATAATATTGACCCTTTCAAAAAAATTCGCCCAATCTTGCATGTGCTTGAATGTGGTTGTTCTTTAGCAAATTTGAATCTCGGTTTTTATCAATATACATGACTCAAATAGCGCTCGTAATCGAACGAACATGAATGTGCGGCTATGATGAGACCAAGTGAAGTTACATAGACAATATGTGAACTCTTTGCATCTCCTTGTGACTAGCCAAGTATCAAATTGATTCTCTTGTGATGAATGTTGCACACTAGCAAAAGTGTTAAGTCTTATTTGACTTAGGTGTCGATTCCTTATGTGATGAGCTTACGGTGAATCATGGATAATAACACCTAAAATTTTCCCCGTTGGTCCGGTGGACTAAGTAAGGCTATATCTTGATATGATCTAAGGTAACTTCGCAGAATGTGAGCCAATTTGACATATACCTCTTTTGTGACCTACCTTGTAAATGTGTGAACCTCTTTTGAACACCCCTTGAGCCTTACCTTTCTTTGGAAGAAACTTCATGAAAACATGACATCTCTTAATCTACTACCTATAATCCTCTTGATTTGTGGTTGATTGAATAGTCACCTTAGGATAAAAGCATAAGTTGGGGGTGTGGTGAAAAGAAAAGACAAGTCAAGAAGTGCTAGAAAAGTCCCCATTAACCCATGGCGTTGAGAAAAATGGAATTCCTCCATACAAAAAAAAAGAGAAGAAAAGAATGAAAAGGAAAGAGTCGTGGAATAAAATTATGAAAATGGAAAAAGAAATGGCGTTCCAAACAATCTATGGAGAGTGAATAATGGGTTGACTTATGAGCACTAAAGAAAATGATGAAAGAAGAGGAAAGGAAATGTTGTGAGCACCACATTTCATGGGGATGAAAGTCACTGAGCCTAAATAATCATACCTCTACACTCAACCCCATTACAAGCCTTGAAAAGACCTTTTTGATCTTGAGTGAGCTGAAGCAATTGTCAATTGGGAAATACGGGCAAACCAATGGGTGAAAACATGCATAGTGTTCTTCTTTGTGAATGTGAGAGTTGCATTTGATTCCAGAACTTTAAATGATTAAATCATTAGTGTGAGAATGGAATCATTCTTTTGTGTGACGGCATTTAAATACCTTTGTTGAGCTTGAACTTCCATTTGAAGTAAATATAGTGAGCTTGAGAATCTTTGGTAATGGTTTGTCACAACTTGAGTATTTGAGTATACAATTGATCCTTCCATGAGTAAGTTGAGTCTTGTTGTGTACATTCATGATTGAGTCTTGTTTGACACTATTTAAGACATCATTTTTGAACTGCTAAAATTGAGTTTTCCTTGTGGACAAGCAAACGTTTAAGTTAGGGGTGTTGATGAGTCCACAAGTTAGACTCATTTAGGGCTATATTTTGACAAAATTAGTGTCCTCAAATGCATATTTTGTCTCAATATCTGATGTAAATCCTTAAGTTTCAAGTATTTGACTTGAGAGACAAAACATGGAAGCTATCAAGTAGAAAGGAACAAGGCAGCTAAAAGAAGGAAGAAAAAATGGCCTGAAGATCGCCTAATCCATTAGACGAGTCACCGAAAGTCCTCAAATCTCACCTAATGTTCTAGTGTGCTGAGCCCTGAAGGAAAAGATCCAGTCTTTGAGGAAAGGGAGCAGTCGGTGCATCGCTGAGCAGTTCCGTGAAGCAGTCCCTGTCGCCCAATGAATCAAAATGCAAAGATACTGAAGGCAAAAACTGAAAGGTGATGAACCAGAACAAAAGGCGGATCGCCGAGTGCCGACTAACTACGCCGATTGGTCCTTCGCAACACAGAGTTTTGAAAACTATAAATACCTATTTAATTATGTAGCTTAGTATCAAGAAATCCAGAATTCGAAGAATCGACTTATTACTTAGTTTTTAGATATTTTTGAGTTCTTAGAATTTTTAGGAGACATTGTTCTTGAGCTTGAAGGGTTTCAACTCAAAGAAATTGGAAGTGGATATCAAAGAATCTTCATCCTAGACGTGTGTAAAGACTTTATTTATCGTACCCACTTGATGGAAACAGTTGTCGGTATCGATTTCTATCTCTTTATCATGTCTAGCTAAAACCCTAATTCTTGGGGTGTGATTTTGTGAATATGGGTTAAATTTATTGTTGGGTATTTCTTATTGTTAGTCTATTCTTGTTTAAATGTGATTTCGTTTAGTAGTTGTGTTTGAACTTAATGGAATTGTAGTTGCAAATACAATTTCATCTTATTGTTTTTAGGTTGCTCGAGAGAGAGGTTTTAAAACTAAGACTACTAAATCGATAGCCGATGGTTATTGGGTCGTCATGGGTTCAGCTCGAGAGAGTGAATCCTAGGCCTTCTCCCACACATTCAGCTCGATAGAGTAAATGGCTTAAGGCGAAGGATGTACTTAAATGTTGTAACTCAGTGTTTGAAAGAAACCGAGTTGATACGGGGTAAGTTGCACGATAGAGAATTTACCCCCACTAAAGTCTAGCCTAGTTACAAATATTCAGCGATTCACTATCAATACCATATACCCGATAGTATATTTTGTCCCATATCACATCCCTAGAATCCCGTCTCTCTATTTTGCATCTTTATATTTTTGTTGTTTTTGTTTACTAGTTGAATACAAAACCTCCCATTGATAATTGACATTCGTGTCACCTTTAGATTTTGTCTGCTTTTATTCGTTAATGTTTATAGCTATGATTGATTAGAACTTGATTTTACTTTTCTATTAATTCTTGCCACCACTTCCTTAGGACTCGACCCCAACCCATTCGGTTGGGTTATATCACTACACGCAATCGTTGACACCTGAATTGGAAGTTGTGTCTTTGATTACGTCAAACATCACTATCCAATACTTCAGCATTTCTGTCATAATATTGCTTATTTCCATTACAATTAGGAATAGCTTAATACCGAGTGGACTTGGGTAAGTCACCCTCAAGTCCCAAAACTACATTCCCCGTAGGTTGTAATTCCTCTCTATAGGCATTATTTTAATGATCACGCCAGTCATGCCTCTATACCTTTGGCCGGGTATATTGGGTCCTCTTGATGGAGCATATACATCCAACTCCAAATTTAGCTCATGTGCTTTTATGTCGATTATTATTAGCTCCCTTACAATCAGATTCTATTGCATTGGCCATGCTATCAGCTTTAGTTCAGATTCCTGTTTCAATATGTTATAAACTTCGTCATTGCATTCAGTTATTTCGTGCTTAGTATTCTTTGTTTAGTATCATGTTTATCTCTTATCATTGCTCAAATATATGCTTGATTCAGTTATGATTATTGTTCAGTTTTACTCTATGCTTCATGCTTAGTACCTTTCAAGTACTGATGCATACTCTACGCTACATCTTCTTGTGATGTAGGTTGAGGTTCGCAGCTTCCAGATCACACATAGATTGGTACCTGATCTTCCGTGCAATAGCATCAGTGGTGAGTCCTCAATCTTGGAGGACGGTTGAGATGATTGACTTTCTTTGCTTTTAGTTTTAGTTTCATTTTTGCCAGATTTAGTTGGGGCATGTCCCAACACTTCTAGTCAGTTAGAGGCTATTTTCGGACATAGTTAGATTCAGCTATAGTATTAGAGTTTTCCTTTTCAGTTGTTGTTTAAACTCTCAAATTTCATATATTCTGATTTAGTATATGGGTATTCCATATCATTTCAATTCATCTCATAATTTAGCGTTCGCATAGCACTTTCCAAGTTTAGTTTATTTAGTATGATTATGATATGCCAACAGGGTTAGTTTGGGGTCACTCGTGATCCTATGTCCCATGTCCGCGTCCTTGGTTAGCTTCAGGGCGTTACAAGTATAATCACAAACATCTGCTGAGGCAACCCCATCCAAACTTCCATTTAAATCTTGACAAAAAATAACTTCCAATTGATTTGGTAGATTGGTTCCAGTTTTTTCACCAGTTAAATTGCTCATTTTAGATGTTTCTGAGACCTTATTGCCTTCAAAATTAATACCACATTTTTGCACTGAATTCATATCTCCACAACGATCACATTCACATGTGACAAATATCAGATACTAATTAGTAGCCATGAATTTTAGACAAAAACTTCTAATTTTACAGACTATGTCAAAGCAGTCATCTTTCATGTATTACACTTTACTGTGTCATTTACTATAGAACTAATGTAATGCAACAAAGTGTTCTATAAATTTCACTTTTACATTTATCAAAATAAGTGTTTAATACGTTTGCATTTATCAAAAAATAACTTCCAATTGATTTTGATAAAAATATGATAAATAATGGGTCATAACAAAACCTGCCCAACTATTACCATTATGTAATTTGTTTGTATATTTTTATATTTTTTTTAATCAAGCAAAAAGTTTCATTCCTAAATAAAAGTCAACTTGTTGTATACAAGAGTTATACCAAAAAAAGGGACCTACAAACAAAAATATAAAGGGTCGTTTGATATGGGTATAAGAATAATAATGAGTAGAGTGTATTAGTAATGCTTACATTAGAAATGCTTGCATTATTTTTTGTCTAGTGCAGTCTAACATCTTTCTTGGTCTTACTAACCTACCTTTATATTTGAAATAAGATAAACAACTAGTCACCTCCAGAAGCATTTCAACACAGTGACTCCTAACTATGAGATTATATTATATAAGCTAACTCTAATAGTTTGGACGTCCATTCTACATAGCCAGATATTTGACCTTTTCTAGCTTTCATGGGTTATCTAAAAAGGGGGTAAACCAAATGGAACCAAGAAACAGGGGTACCACATTGGGCAGGAGACAACACAAAAGGTGAGGGATCAACCATAAAATAGTAGATACATAATGGACCTCAACTTCCAAAACATTATGCCTTGCACTAGTAAACTAATGTTACAACTAACATGATCAATTGACGGTCATCCACAACGATATTCCTTATGACTTTTCTAGGGGCAAGGGAAGTCTTTCATATTGGCATATTTCGTATAACGGGATAAAACATCAACTATACAAGATGAAGTTCCTTGCACGAAAAAGTCATTTATTAATCAATCAAAAGTGCAAACATAATGTCCTGTTATGTAAATTTACTACCAACCTCCAGATATTTTGTAACAACAACTCGTCTTGGTTGACATCTTTTACAGGCAGATAGTGAGATGTAAAAAAAGCCATGCCTGAGTATCCCAAATTCACTGTGTTCTCTGCATACCTAAATAGGTAGTAGTCTTTTAATAAACCATGCAATATATAATGTCAACAATAAGTGAAAACTTCCAAATTAATTTAACTTAGAAAACAGAAGGGGACTGGGCATGCTAAACGAGCACAAAGAGAATAGCCGAAAAGATAAACAACTTACTTCACTAATGCCAACATCCTCGAAATTGATCATGGTACAATTGACAGATAACCACTGCCGAACTTCTATTTGTTGTTCTGATGGTTGTCGGTCACTATCATCATAATCCTCATTAAAATTACATTAAGCATTGTACATATCCTCCAAGGTCTTACACTTTCGCACTTAGCACTTCTCTGAAGTTGACAAAAAAAGATACAGTAAGCTATAATCAGATGCACACCTTAAAAATCAGTGAAATGTACAAACTAAAGAAATAGCAGCTCCCTTAGTGCTATAGCAGCTTGATCAGCGTTCAAACAGAAGAGCCCGTCACAATCTCTTGGACAAAATTGTGACACCTCCCCAAATTGTTCATCTTTATGACAAGTATAATCACAAACATTTGTTGAGCCAACCCCATCCAAATTTCCATTTAAATCTTGACAAAAAATAGCTTCCAATTGATTTGGAAGATTGGTTTCAGTTTCTCCACCAGTTAAAATTGCTCATTTTAGATGCTTCTAAGACCTCATTGCTTTCAATATTAATAGCACATTTTTGCACTGAGGTCAGATCTCCACAACGATCACAATCGTGTGTGACAAATATCAAATACTAATTAGTAGCCATGAAATTTAAACAGAAACTTCTAATTTTACAGACTACAAAGGGCAAACCAGTCATTCCTGTACTAATGTGATGGTACAAAGTGTTCTATAAGTATCACTGTTACCTTCATCAAAATAAGTGTTTAATACATTTGTGTTTAATTCCACACCCTTGTGTGCCCTTGGAATGTACTTTCTCAAAATTAGCAATGTAGGTATTTACTACTTAAATGCAAAACCATTCCACTAAAATAAGTAATAAATGTATAACAATTCGTATAAATGGATGAGTTAATAATAAAAATAAAGATTGACCAAATTAGAAAATTCTATTATTGATAAGGTATCCTCCAATTTCAAGAACACCAACTACCAAATCAATGTTTATTATAAGCTGAAGAGCTCTCCTCTTTTGGCTCAAAGTCAACAATTAAATAAAATTTGAGATGCTCGACCAAAATATAAAATCCTTATTTCTTCTTTATCATTCTCTACCTACAACTTAATGGCCAGCTTCTACTCCTCCATATATTTATCATGAGGTGTTTCTGAGCCAGGGTGTATAATCTTATACATTAGTATTCATTTTTCTCATTAAATGTTTGTAATTCTTTACAAAGATCTTCAGTGCCTCAATGCCATTTGATTTGCCCTATGCATAATCATGTTGGTGATCCTCTACTTTCACTTTAAAAATTTATCAATTATCTCTTCTATACTTGTGTAAAAGCATGTGTTTTCCACAAGTATAAAAGAAATAATTGATAAATTATTCAAAATGAAATTAGAGAATCGTGAACGTGATTATGTTGAGAGCAAATCAAATGGCTTTGAGGCATTTTAAGATCTCCGTAATGATTTAGAAGCATGGAATGAGAAAAAAAACAAACAACTACTAATTTATAAGGTTATGCACCCCGGCTCAGAAATACCTCCAAATAAACACTTGGAGTAGTAAAAGCTGGCAATAAATTTGCGGGTAGGGGAAGTTATAGAAGAAACAAAAAGTGCTACTTTGAATGAGCATTTAATATTTGATTTAAATATTACCCCTAAGCCAAAAAAAAAAGGAGGAGAGTTCTTGAACTCATAATTATCATTGAGTTCATGAAAATGGAGTTATGTTTGGAGAAGATTTAACTAGTGATTACAATTTCTTAGGTTTCATATCACCAGCCCCAACTTATTTGGAATTGAACTGTAGTTATTGTTATGGTTATAGTATGTAGTTACAAATAATTAATGCATTTATCAACCAAGAAGTAGATGGCATCTGAATGGAACTGTGAACAATTGAATATTCTAAACCAAAATTTTGACACATAACAAATTAAAATCTTACAACATAATTTGTGAGCACTTGAACTCACAAATATCCACAAATAATAATAAAGACAACCTTACTTTCCTAACAATCAAGAAGAAAAAGTTATGTTGCTCAACATATATTTCAAAAAAATATTATGTCGAGCCATATCCAAGTTTGCAGTTGACAAATTAAATTGAAAGAAGCTAAAAGAAAGAGCTATTACTTCATTATAATAAAAAACAAAAAACTTGATCAAAAGAAAGAGTTATCACTACAACAAAAATTATCTTTAACATCAATTAATAGCTTAATTGCCACTAAATACGAATTTTCAGAGGGAGTTGTACTTTCTATATACGTCCCTAAAGTTTATAGCAACATTGAATCTAATGACAATTAATTAATGTTGGTAAAGGCTCTAGCACTCTTCATTAATGTATATATTTATTGCCGATAAAAATTATTTTTGTTATAGTGTATTTTGGACATTTGATAGTTTCAAGAAACTATCTTGATCTCTTATTATGCCCAAAAACAAGAGACGAAGAAATATGACAAATTAGTTAGCTTGCGATAAAAGTAGTGGACCAACTGTCTCTATACTAATATTCTAGGAAGAGTGAAATGACATATAAAATGTTTGTACCTAAGAAAAAATAATCAAAATAATATACTAACTCTAGCAAGCAGGAGAGAGATCTGTTTGGTTCTTTTAATAAACTTCATCATTGGTTTTGTATTAGTTATCGCATATTTGTTGTTGTGTGCGATCAAATATAGCACAACTCACAAGCAATTTTCCCAAAAAGTATATGAAGAAACCTTTAGAAAGGGAAAAAAGAGAAGATAAATTTTCAATCATCCTCACATGAATCTTCAACAAAGTTATAAAAAGTCACCAAAACAGCAAAAAGAAATTGCAATATACATGAATCACTACGACTTATAGTAAAAAATTAAGTTTCATGAAATAGGAGGAAGAAAACTTTAAGGATTGAAACAAACTTCATAAGAACCTTGAATAATGTGTTTGAATTCGACTCCCTAATAACGAAAAAACCTGCAAATAATAGTGGGAATAATAAAAGTTTTATTTATTAAACAACCAAATGTAATGAATTCAACCATTTCTGTAGCGTTATGAGTTTTGGACTAAGAGGTGAAAGAGTAGTAATTTTGTGTTGCAATTACAATCAATTTTCTTTGTTTATATGAAGAAACCTGTAGAAAGGGACAAAAGAGAAGATCAATTTTCAATCACCCTTGCTGAAATTTTTAACATAGTTTAAAAAAAGTCACCAAAATATCAAAAAGAAATTGTCATAGTTAACATCAATCACTATGACATATAGTAAATATTAAGCTTCATGAAATAGGAGGAAGAAAACTTTGTGGAATGGAACAAACTTCATAAGAAGCTTAATTCATGTATTTAAATTCGAATACCCTATAGCGGAAAAAACTTACAAATAATAGTGATAGAAAATCCCTCTATTTATATACAACAAAAGGGAATTGTGAACAAATGCTTATAGTGACTTATCGGAAAGGTCACAACTCTTTGGAAAAGTTGAAACCCTTCAGGAATGTCACAACCTTTCATAAAAGTCACAACTCTTCATAAAAGTCACAACTTTTCATAAAAGTTAAACTTTTTGTAAAAGTCACAACTATTCGTAAAGTTACAAATTTCCTAAAATTCACAACTTTTCAAAAAAGTCACAAATATTCATGAAAGGGATGGCAAGTTTAGGAAATAAATAAATTCAAAGGTAATTCTTGTTTGTTGTGGCGCCAGGTAGGCGGGCCTAGGGTTATCATTTATATATGATACAAGATATATGATTCTTGCACTGAGATCATATCTCCACAATGATCACAATCACTTATGACAGATATGAAATACTAATTAGTATCCACGAAGTTTAGACAAAAACTTCTATTTTACAGATTGCAAATGCCAAAGCAGTCGTCTTTCCTGTATTACACTTCAGTGTATCATTCCCTATAGCACTAATGTGACACAACAAAGTATTCTATAAATATCATTGTTACCTTTATCAAAATAAGTGTTTAATACATTTTCTTTTAATTCCACACCCTTGGATGCCCTTTGAATGTACTTTCTCAAATTCGACTTATTCATTTTCTAGCTCCTATTTTGTGTAAACTCTATTAGTAAATTAGCAATGTAGGTATTAACTACTTAAATGCAAAACCACTCCACTAAAATAAATTATTCATGTATAGCAATTCGTATAAATAGATGAGTTAATAATAAAAACAAAGATTGACTAAATTAGAAGATTCGATCTTTAGTAAGGTATCCTCAAATTTCAAGAACACCAACTACAAAATCAATGTTAATTATAAGCTGAAGAGCTAACCTCTTCTGGCACAAAGAGAACAATTAAATCAAATTTGAGATGCTTGACCAAAATAGCACCTCTTTATTTCTTCTTTATCATTCTCTAGTTGCAACTTAATGGCCAGCTTCTACTCCTCCATGTATTTATCATGAGGTGTTTCTGAGCCAGGGTGCATAATCTCATACATTAGTATTCGTTTTTCTCTTTAAATATTTCTTATTCTTTACAAAGATCTTGTTCCTCAAAGCCATTTGATTTTCCCTAAGCATAATCATGTTGGAGATCCTCTACTTTTACTTTTAAAAAATTATCAATTATTTCTTCTATACTTGTGGAAAACCATATGTTTTCTATGAGTATAGAAGAAATAATTGATAATTTTTTCAAAATGAAACTAGAGAATGTCAAAAATGATTGTGTTGAGGGCAAATCAAATGGCTTTGAGGCATTGGTAGATCTCCATAAAGATTTAGAAGCATAGAACGAGAAAGAAAACAAACGAATACCAATTTGTAAGGTTATGCACCCCAGCTCAGAAATACCTAGATAAACACATGGAGGAGCAAAAGCTGGGAATACAATTGTAGGTAGGGGAAGTTCTAGAAGAAACAAAAAAAGTTACTTTGACCAAGCATTTCAAGTTTGATTTAAATGTTGGCCCAGAGCCAGAAACGGAGGAGTGTTATTGAACTAATAATTATCTCGGAGTTCATAAAATTGGAGTTATGCTTGGATAAGATTTAACCAGTGATCGAATCTATTAACATGATCAATTCATGTCTTTTTTATTCAGTCAGTTGTCGTTAATCTTCATTCATTCATTTATACGATGGTTTATATCACAAAAAAGAATGTTTTGGAGTTATTATGAAATTAAGTAAGTTTTTTTTATTGTTTCATCTTTAATATTTATGATACTATGAGTTTTCTAAATAAGTAAATCAATTGAAGCCTTTTCTAAACTAGCGAACAATGAAAGTGATGGATCAAAGAGAACACTCATGCACTCATTAAGGTTTTGTCATGGTTCCAACTCTAGGGAGATTGGTGCATATATATGTTACACTTCAGCTAGCTCTCTATGAGATGGTGGAATCTTTTGTAATGAGAATATAAAACATGCATTAACGGTTAGTATTATTTTATGTTGATTAGAATGTGGATTAGCAATATGTGCATTAGCAAGGTAGATAGTAACTATTTAAACACAAAAACATTCTTTCAAAGTAATTAATTAATTAATCTATAACAATCTCTAAACTATTAATCACTAAATAACAATCTCTTTATTATTAATTTACCTCATAAGCAATCCATTCATTACAATATCCACACAAAAAAATATCTCTACCATAGTGGACGTTGTGCTTGCAAATGTATGAACCTACTGGTTAGTTAAATAGGCAAATTGTTAATTTGGACTAATTTTGGCTGGTCAAAATAGATTTAATAAATTATATGGTTCAGTGTCCAATCCAACCCAAAAATTTACTAGATAGTGATGGGTTGGGTAAAAATATGATAAGTAATGGGTCAGAACAAAACCTGCCAACTATTACCATTATGTAATTTGATTGTTTATTTTTTATTTTTTTTAATCAAGGAAAAAGTTTCATTGATAAATCAAGGTCAACTTGTCGTACTGAAGAGTTATACCAAATAAAGGAACCTACAAACAAAAATATAAAGGGTCGTTTGATATGGGTATAAGAATAATGATTAGTAGAGTGTATTAGTAATGCTTGCATTATCTTTTTTCTAATACACTATAACATCTTTCACATTCTTAGTAACCAGCCTTTATAATTGAAATAAGATAAACAACTAGCCACCTCCGGATGTATTTCAGAACAATGACTACTGACTAAGAGATTATATTATATAAGCTAACTCATAGATTTTGGACGTCCATTCTACATATCCAGATATTTGACCTTTTCTAGCTATCATGGGTTATTTGAAAAAGGGGTAAACCAAATAGAACCAAGAAACAGGGGTACCACATTGGGCAGGAGACAACACAAAAGGTGACGGCTCAACCATAAGATAGCAGATACATAATGGATTTGAACTTCCAAAACATTATGCCTAGCACCAGTAAACATATGTCACAACTAACGTGATCAATTGACGGTCATCCACACCGATATTCCTTGTGACTATTCTAGGGACAACGAAAGTCTTTCATATTGGCATATTTCGCATAACGGGACAAAACTTCACCCATACAAGATAAAGTTCATTGCACGAAAAAGTCATTTCTAAATCAATCAAGAGTGCAAATATAATATCCTGTTATGTAAAATTACTACCAACCTCCTGATTTCTTGTTACAACAACTCGTCTTGGTTGACATCTTCTACAGGCAGATATTGAGATGCAGAAAAATCCATGCCTGAGTATCCCAGATTCACTGTGTTCTCCACATACCTAAATAGGCAGTATTTTATTAATAAAACATGGAATATATAATATCAACAATCAGTGAAAACTTTTGAATTAATTTAGCTTAGAAAACAGAAGGGGATTGGGCATGCTAAACGAGCACAAAGAGAATAGCCGAAAAGATAAACAACTTACTTCACAATTGCCAACATCCTCGACATTGATCATGGTACAATTGACACATAACCACTGCAGAACTCCTATTTCCTTTTCTGATGGTTCTCGGTCACTGTCATCATGATCCCCATTTAAATTATACTAAGCATTGTACATATCCTCCAAGGTCTTACACTTTCGCACTCAGCACTTCTCTGAAGTTGATAAAAAAGTTAAAGCGATGTATAATAAGATTCCCACCTTCAAAATTAGTGAAATCTACAAAATGAACAAATAACAGCTCCCTCAGTGCTGTAGCAGCTTGGTCAGCATTCAAATCGAAGATCCTATCTTAGTCTCTTGTACAAAGTTGTGACACCTCCGCAAATCGTCCATCATTATGACAAGTAAAATCACAAACATATGATGAGCCAAACCCACCCAAACTTCCGTTTAAATCTTGACAAAAAATAACTTCCAATTGATTTAGAAAATTTGTTTCAGTTTTTCCACGAGTTAAATTGCTCATTTTAGATGCTTCTGAGACCTCATTTCCTTCAAAATTAATAACACATTTTTGCATTGAGATGATATCTCCACAACGATCCCAATAACTTGTGAAAAATATCAAATACTAACTAGTAGCCATGAAGTTTAGACAGAAACTTCTAATTATACAAATTGCGAAGACCAAAGCAGTCATCTTTCATATATTACACTTTAGCGTGTCATTCCCTATAGCACTAATGTGATGCTATAAAGTGTTCTATAAATATCACAGTTACCTTTATCAAAATAAGTGTTTAATACATTTGCATTTAATTCCACACCCTTGGGTGCCCTTGGAATGTACTTGCTCAAATTCAACTTATTCATTTTCTAGCTCCTATTTTGTGTAAACTCAATTACTAAATTAGCAATGTAGGTATTAACTACTTAAATGCAAAACCACTGCACTAAAATAAGTAATTCATGTATAACAATTCGTATAAATAGACAAGTTAATAATAAAAAGAAAGATTGACCAAATTAGAAGATTCGATCATTGGTAAGGTATCTCCAATTTCAAGAACACCAAATACCAAATCAATGTTAATTATAAGTTGAAGAGGTCTCCTCTTCTAGCTAAAAGACAATAATTAAATTAAATTTGAGATGCTCGACCAATATAACACCTCTTTTTTTCTTCTTCATCATTCTCCACCTGAAACTTAATGGCCTGCTTCTACTCCTCCATGTATTTGTTTTTCTCCTTAAATGTTTGTAATTCTTTACAAAGATCATGTACCTCAAAGCCATTTGATTTACCCTAAGCATAATCATCTTGGCGATTTTCTACTTTCACTTTGAAAAAATTATCAATTGTCTCTTCTATACTTGGAAGATCTCCATAAAGTTTTAGAAGCATGGAACGAGAATGAAAACAAACGAATACTAATTTATAAGGTTATGCACCACGACTCAAAAATACCTCTAGATAAACACATGGAGGTGCAAAAGCTCGCAATAAAGTTGCGGGTAGGGGAAGTTCTATAGGAAACAAAAAGTTCTACTTTGATCGAGCATTTCAAGTTTGATTTATATGTTTCCCTTGAGCCAGAAAAGGGGCAGAATTCTTGAACTTATAATTATCATGGAGCTAGTAATTGGAGTTCTTGAAATTGGAGTTATGCTTGGAGAAGACTTAATCAGTGATTAAATCTTT
This sequence comes from Solanum commersonii, assembly GCA_029007595.1. NCBI lineage: Eukaryota > Viridiplantae > Streptophyta > Magnoliopsida > Solanales > Solanaceae > Solanum > Solanum commersonii. Next base: position 18,367 of record JAJTWQ010000357.1, on the reverse strand, counting down.
TAATATGATAAATTCGTGTCTTTGTTATTAAGTCAGTAGTCGTTAATCTTCAGTCATCCATTTATATGATGGATTAGATCACAAAATAGAAGGTTTTGGAGTTCTTATGAAATTAGGTAAGTTTTTTTGTTTATTTCATCTTTAATAGTTATGATATTATGAGTTGTTTAAATTAGTAAATCAATTGAAGCCTTTTTCTAAACTAGTGAATAATGAGAGTGGTGGATCAAAGAGAACAGTCATGCACTCACTAAGGTTCTGTCATGGTACCAACTCTAGGGAGATTGGTGCATATACATGTTACACCTCAGCGAGCTCTCTATGAGATGGTGGAATTTTTTGTAATGTGATTATAAAACATCCATTAACTGTTAGTATTATTTTATGCTTATTAGAATGTGGAATAAGAATATGTGCATTAGCAATGTAGATAGTAACTGTTTAACGTCAAGAACATTCTTTCAAAATAATTAATTAATTAATGTATAACAATCTCTAAACTATTAATCACTGAAAAGCAGTCTCTTTATTATTATTTTACCTCATAAACAATCCATGCATTACAATCTCCACATACAAAATTATCTCTACCATAATGGACATTGAGCTTGCAAAGGTATGAAACTACTGGTTAGCCAAATTGTTAATTTATACTAAATTTGGCTGGTTAAAATTTATTGAATCAATTAAATGGGTCAATGTCAAATACAACAAAAAAAATTATCGGATTGTGATGGGTTGGATAAAAATATGATAAATAGATGGTCATAACACAACCTGCCCAACTATTACCATTATGTAATTTCTTTGGTTATGTTTTATTATTTTAATCAAGCAAGAAGTTTCATTGATAAATGAAGGTCAACTTGTCGTATACAAGAGTTAAAACAAAAAAAGGAACCTACAAACAAAAATATGAAAGGTCAGTGGTATGGGGCATAAGAATAATGATTAGTAGAGCGTAATAGTAATGCTTGTATTAGATATGTTTGCATTAGTTATGCATATATTATTATTTTTTTAACGCACTTTAACATCTTTCTCGGTCTTTCTAACCAACCTTTATAATAAGATAACAACTGGTCACCTTCAGAAGCATATATAATCAATGACTCCAGACTATGACATTATATTATACAAGCTAACTCTTAGATTTTGGACGTCCAATCTACATATCCAGATATTTCACCGTTTCTAGTTTTCATAGGCTATGTGAAAAGGGGGTAAACCAGATGGAACCAAGTAATAGGAGTACAACATTGGGCAGGAGACAACACAAAAGGTGAGGGCTCAACTATAAGATAGCAGATACAGAGTGGACTTCAACTTCCAAAACATTATGCCTTGCACCAGTAAACTAATGTCACAACTAACATGATCATTTGACGGTCATCTACACTTATATTCTGTGTGACTATTCTAAGGGCAAGGGAAGTCTTTCATCTTGGCATATATCGCATAACGGGATAAATCTTCAACTATACAAGATGAAGTTCATTGCACGAAAAAGAAATTTATTAATCAATCAAAAGCGCACATATAATGTCATGTTATGTAAAATTACTACCAACCTCCAGATTTCTTGTTACAACAACTCGTCTTGGTTGACATCTTTTACAAGCAGATACTGAGATGAAAAAAAAAACTATGCCTGAGTATCCTAGATTAACTGTGTTCTCCGCACACCTGAATATGCAATATTTTATTAATAAACCATGGAATATATATTGTCAACAATAAATTAAAACTTCCGAATTAATTTAGGTTAGAAAACAGAAGGGGATATGGCATGCTAAACGAGAATAATAAGAATAGCCGAAAAGATAAATAAGTTACTTCACAATTTCCAACATCCACGACATTGATCATGGTACAATTGACAAATAACCACTGTAGAACTTCTATTTGCTTATTTGATGGTTCTCGGTCACAGTCATCATAATCCTCGTTAAAATTATACTAAGCATTGTACATATCCTCCAAGGTCTTACACTTGCGCACTTAGCACTTCTCTAAGGTTGATAAAAAAGTTACAACAAGGTATAATTAGATACACACCTTCAAAAATCAGTGAAATATACAAATTGAACAAATAGCAACTCCCTCAGTGCTGTAGCAGCTTGATCAGCGTTCAAACGGGAGATCCGATCTTCTTGTACAAAGTTGTGACACCTCCCCAAATCGTCCATCATTATGCCAAGTATAATCACAAACATCTGTTGAGCCAACCCTATCAATACTTCCATTTAAATCTTGACAAAACCTAACTTCCAATTGATTTGGAAGATTGGTTTCAGTTTTTCCACTAATTAAATTGCTCATTTTAGATGCTTCTGAGACCTCATTGCCTTGAAAATTACTAACACATTTTTGCACTGAGATCTTATCTCCACAAGGATCACAATCATCTGGGCCAAATATCAAATACTAATTAGTAGCCATGAAGTATAGACATAAACTTCTAATTTTACAGACTGCAAATGCCAAAGCAGTCATCTTTCATGTATTACACTTTAGTTTGTTATTCCCTATAGCACTGATGTGATGCAACAAAGTGTTCTGTAAATATCACTGTTACCTTTATCAAAATAAGAGTTTAATACATTTGTGTTTAAATCAACACCCTTGGGTGCCCTTGGAATGCATTTTCTCATATTCGACTTATTCATTTTCTCACTCCTATTTTGTGTAAACTTAATTACTAAATTACTAAAATAGGTATTAACTACTTAAATGCAAAATCAGTCCACTAAAATAAGTAATTTATGTTTAACAATTCGTATAAACGGTTGAGTTAATAAAAACAAAGATTGACCAAATTAGAATATTCGATCATAGGTTAGGTATCCTCCAATTTCAAGAACACCAAACTACCAAATAAATGTTAATTATAAGCTGAAGAGCTAACCTCTTCTGGCTCAAAGACAACAACTAAATAATATTTGAGATGCTCAACCAAAATAGCACCTCCTTATATCTTCTTTATCATTTTCCACCTGCAACTTGATGGCCAGCTTCTACTCCTTCATGTATTTATCATGAGGTCTGTCTGAGCTAGGCTGTATAATCTCATACATTAGTATTCATTTTTCTCATTAAATTTTTGTAATTCCTTACAAAGATCTGCAGTGCCTCAAAGCCATTTGATTTTCCCTAACCATAATCATGTTGGTGATCCTCTACATTCACTTTGAAAAATTTATCAATTATATCTTCAATACTTGTGGAAAGCCATGTATTTTCCACAAGTATAGAAGAAATAATTGATAAATTTTTCTAAATGAATTTAGACTATCGTCAATGGTATTATGTAGAGGGCAAATCAAATGGCTTTGATGCATTGGAAGATGTCTATAAAGATTTAGAAGCATGGAAAGAGAAAGAAAACAAACAAATACTAATTTATAAGGTTATGCACCCCGAATCAGAAATACCTCCAGATAAACGCATGGAGGAGCCAAAGCTGGTAATAAAGTTGCGGGTAGAGGGAGTTCTAGAAGTAACAAAAAGTGCTACTTTGATCGATCATTCATGTTTGATTTAAATGTTCCCCCTTAGCCATAAAAGGAGGAGAGTTCTTGAAATCGTTATTATCATGGATTTAATAATTGGAGTTCTTGAAATTGGAGTTATGCTTGGAGAAGTCTGAACCAGTGATCGAATCTTTTAATATGATCAATTCTTGTCTTTGTTATTAAGTCAGTTGTCGTTAATCTTCCATCATCCATTTATACAATGGTTTAGATCACAAAATAGAAGGTGTTGGAGTTCTTATGATATTAAATATGTTTTTTTTGTTTGTTTCATCTTTAATATTTATGATATTATGAGTTATCTAATTTAGTAAATCAAATGAAGCATTTTCTAAACTAGTCAACAATGAAAGTGATGGATCAAAGAGAACACTGATGCACTCATTAAGGTTTTGTCATGCTTCCAACTCTAGGGAGATTGGTGCATATACATGTTACACCTGAGCTAGCTATCTGTTAGATGGTGAAATCTCTTGTAATGAGAATATAAAACTTCCATTAACAGTTAGTATTATTTGTTGAATAGAATGTAGAATAAGAATATGTGCATTAGCAATGTAGATAGTAACTATTGAAAGACAAAAACATTCTTTCAAAATAATTAATTAATTAATTAATGTATAACAATCTCTAAACTATTAATCACTGAATAACAATCTCTTTATTATCAATTTACCTCATAAGAAATCCATGCATTACAATCTCCACATAAAAAATTATCTTTACCATAGTGGACGTTAAGCTTGCAAATGTATGAAACTATTGTTTAGCTAAACTGGAAAAATTGTTGATTAGGCCTAAATTTGGCCGGTCAAAATGGATTGAATCAATTAAATGGGTCAGTGTCCAATCCAACAAAAAATTTATTGGACTGTGATGGGTTGGATAAAAATATGATAAATAATGGGTCATAACACAACCTGCCCAACTATTACCATTATGTAATTTGTTTGTTTATTGATTAATTTTTTAATCAAACAAAAAGTTTCTTTGATAAATTAAGGTCAACTTGTTGTATACAAGAGTTATACCAAAAAAAGAAACCTACAGACAAAAATATAAAGATTCGTTTGATATGAGGTATAAGAATAATGATGAGTACAGTGTATTAGTAATGCTTACATTAGTTATGCATACATTATTTTTTTTCTAATGCACTCCAACATCTTTCTTGGACTTTCTAACCAACCTTTATAATTGAAATAAGATAAAAAAACTAGTCACCTCGAGAAGCATTTCATAAAAATAACTCTTGACTATGAGATTATATTATATAAGCTAACTCTTAGATTTTGGACATCCATTCTACATATCCAGATATTCTAACTTTTCTAGCTGTCATGGGTTACGTGAAAAGGGGATAAACCAATTGAACTAAGAGACAGGGGTACCACATTGGGCAAGAGAGAATACAAAAGGTGAGGTCTTAACGATAACATACCAGATACATAATGGACCTCAACTTCCAAAACATTATGCCTTACACCAGTAAACTAATGTCACAATTAACATGATCAATTGACGGTCATCCAGACCGATATTCCTTGTGGGTATTCTAGGGGCAAGGGAAGTCTTTATATTAGCATATTTCACATAACCGGGAAAATCTTAAACTATACAAGATGAAGTTCATTGGACGAAAAAGTCATTTATTAATCAATCAAATGTACAAATATAATGTCATGTTATGTAAAATTGCTGCCAACCTCCAGATTTCTTGTTAGACCAACTCGTCTTGGTTGAATTCTTCTACAGGCAGATATGGAAATGAAAAAAATCCATGCCTAAGTATCTCAAATTCACTATGTTCTCCGCATACCTAAATAGGCAGTATTCTAATGATAAACCATGGAATATATAATGTCAACAATAAGTGAAATCTTCTAAATTAAACAGAAGCGGACTGGGCATGCTGAACCAGCACAAGGAGAATAACCGAAAAGATTAACAACTTACTTAAGAAATGCCAACATCCTCGACATTAATCATGTTACAATTGACACATAACCACTGCAAAAGTTCTATTTGCTTTTGTGATGGTTCTCAGTCACTGTCATCATAATGCTCGTTAAAATTATACTAAGCATTGTACATATCCATCAAGGTCTTACACTTTCGGACTTAGTATTTCTCTAAAGTTGATAAAAAAGTTACAGCAAGGTATGATCAGATGCACACCTTCAAAATCAGTGAAATATACAGAATGTACAAATAAAAGCTCCCTCAGTGCTGTAGCAACTTGATCAACGTTCAAACCGGAGAGCCCATCTTAGTCTCTTGTACAAAGTTGTGACACCTCCCCAAATCGTCCATCATTATGACAAGTATCATCACAAACATCTGTTGAGCCAACTCCATCTATACTTCGTTTTTAATCTTGACAAGAAATAACTTCCAATTGTTTTGGAAGATGCTTTTAGTTCTTCCACCAGTTAAATTGCTTATTTTAGATTCTTCTGAGACCTCATTGCCTTTAAAATTAATAACACATTTTTGCACTGATATCATATCTCCACAACGATCACAATCACCTGTGACTAATATCAAATACTAATTTGTAGCGATGAACTTAAGACAAAAACTTCTAATTTTATAGACTACAAAGGCCAAAGCAGTCATCTTTCCTATATTACACTTTAGTGTGTCATTCCAAATAGTACTAATGTGATGCTACAAAGTGTTCTATAAATATCATTGTTACCTTTATTAAAATAATTGTTTGATACATTTTCGTTTAATTCCACACCCTTGGGTGCCCTTGGAATGCACTTTCTCAAATTCAACTTATTAATTTTCTGGCTCCTATTTTGTGTAAACTCAATTACTAAACTAGAAATGTAGATATTAACTACTTAAATGCAAAACCACTACACTAAAATAAGTAATTCATGTATAACAATTGTTAAATTGTTAATGACCACATGCACCTAAAGGTGTGGCCTTGTGGTCAATGAAAAGGTTGAAAACCATGAGGTCTGAAGTTGAAAACTACAAAAAAACACTAGGTGATTCTTCTCATTTTTCCTAGACTTGGTGGACAATGTTATCTGGTACTTGTTTCTTATGGGAGGTGGTAGGTATTTCATGAAATTAGTCGAGGTGCGCAAAAGTTAGCCCGAACACCATGATCCTAAAAAAAACTTATCAGCAATCACATAACAACCCTTCATATTATGGATTACAATCTCTGCATAACTAATATCTTCATTTATAGTGGTACATTTGTCACACTCATTTAATGCTTTCATATTAAGTAAATATGTTATGAGATTACCATGAATCCCAAATAATGGTATCTTTTATTTATTGCAATTGCATAGTAATAAAGTCGTTTGTAATCTAAAGATAGATGAAAAATAGTAATTCTTTGATTACTTGACATATATATTGTTTTTGAAATAGGTATCTTTGTACTAAAACCATATGTAGAAATGTCAGCCTTTCTACGTTCTTTCAGTCTACGTTGAGTCTAAAGATCAATTCTAGATACAGTGTCATTAGAGAATAATTGATTACACAAAACACATAACAATAGGTATTTTCCCAGTAAGGTAACAGCGACGATGGAAATGAATACCTGTTATAATTAGACAAAAGACGTCCGCGGGATTTGGAGCACCTGCTGCAATGGAGTTGGAATAATCTGAAACACAAAATGACTAAATTTCTCCTAATTTGTGCCTCGTCTCCGCGTGTCTGTGGACTGTACACTGCTAGACGGTGGACAGTGGACGGTGGACGGTGGACAGTGGATGGTTGGAGTTTACTAGCTGAGGTAGATGAACATGTATCTAGGGTTTTTTTAGTTTTATTTTATTTCAAGCCAGAAAAAAGGATATGGATTTGAAATGGGCCTACTGTTTGACTACCTTTGCATCGCGCGAACTTTTTCCTTGTATGAACCCTTGGAAATACAACCCCAATATATATTATTATTTTATTTTTATATATGATACAAAAAAAATTGAAAGATAATTAAATTTTTATTTTTTATTAAGTCTAAAAAAAATCAAATTTTGTATTTTTAACATAAATTACAAATACAATTATTGAGAATGAATTTTTAATTATTGGAATGCCTTTACTTCCTCCCTTTCAATCTATGAAACTCGGAGAGTAAACCAATTTTTTTAAACATATTTTTTTTATACAGTACGGACTCAATGTATGTTACTCTTTCTATCGCAATTAATGCTATACATATAATTTTGAGCCTCAATAAAAGTTTCTCAGAAAAATCCTTTTATTTATTTATAAATTATTTTAAGTTGTTGATTAAAGTGAGTTATAGTACTTTTAATGTAACTTGCAAACATTTAAAGTATTGAAAATGCCTTTTTATTTTTTTGGAAATGTCTTTACTACCTTGTCGAACCTTACATGGCTCGTGTGATATTTGAAGTGTCGATTGACAATTCAAATAACATATCTTTTCATGCAAATGTTTGAGAAACATCTCTGAATTAACTAAAAAAAAAATCTAATGAAATTAGAAAAGCAATGATAACAAAGGTCTGCCCCTGCCCGGCCTCAATCAAACTTCAAGGGCTAAGGGCTTATATGGGTTGGGTTTATAAGCCCTGGTTTTAATGGGCTTGAAAAATTCTATCCCAACCCTACCTCAATAACAGGTTGGGTTGGGTCGGCCCCATGGGCTAACCCCTTTTAGACGGCTCTAGGTATCCGTACAATAAAATTAGGTGAAGACACCAAGAGCATATAGAACTATATATAACCATGAGACAAGTGAAATTGAATAAGAGTTAAAATCTTTTGTAGGATAATTACTTACATCCGACCGTCTTGATTATTTTTAAAAGGTAATAATAGAAATTATAGCTACATACACTTGTATACCAAACAGATTTCAAAGGAGCATAAGTAAACTGAAGGTCTAATTTGCATTATTTATGAAATTCTCTCTAATTGAAAGTGTCATAAAATTAACACACTTTTTATTAGGTAAAAGTTAATATTTAAAGAACACAAGTACTTGATTAAAATGCTCATTCTAGACATATAAACTCATCCCAACCCATATCTACAGAAAGTGAAGTTAAAAAAGAAAAAGTCATAATGGTCTGATGAACCCTTATACTTGTACAAATTTGTATTATGAATCCTTCTAGTTGACCCTTTGTCAATTGAACCCTTAAAGTCAATGGAAGTTAATATATTAAGCCCTTCTGACCATTGACCAAACTTATGTGGCAACTTAATTAGTGAGTTGGCACAAATACGTGATATAACGTGTTGAAGGAGCATGAACATCAAAATTTAGACTAAAACTAATGTTTTTAAAAAAAACCAAAAATAAGAAAATTAAAAATGATTTTTTTACTTCTTTCTTCTTTTCCTTCCCCACCAACCCTTATTTCTCTCTTTTTTCCCCTTCCCAGCCCTCTCCAACTTCTCTGTTCGCTTTGTTTTTTTCATATTTTCTTTCTTTCTAATAAACGATAATGTATTGTTGATGTAGATCTATGTTTTCTTTTAATTTTTTTGGTAATTTACAACTCATGAAAAGGTAAGAGAATTCCTCACTCTTAAGCATGAATATATAATTGTGCATGAGTATAGCCTTAAGTTCACTCAACTATACCGCTATGCTCCAGAGATGGTTGCTAATATGAGGAGCAGGATGAGTTTGTTTATTTCTGGGTTGTCTCGCCTTTCAAGCAACGGGGGTAAGGTAGCTATGTTCATAGGATACATTAACATAGCAAGTCTTATGATCCATGTGTTGTAGGTGGAGGAAGATGAGCTGAGAGATAGAGAAGAGAAAAAAGAAAGCTAAGACAACATGGAATGAGACCGAACAACAAAGGAGTAATTCGAATAGGTCATCTATCCAAAAAAAGCAAAATGGACCTGCTCCATCATCCACTAGTGCACCTGCACCAAGGAACAGAGGTGAGTTTTAGAATCAGAATTCACAGAATTTTAGAGCCAGACCTGCACATTCTTAGGGTAGTGTGGAATAAGGAAGTAATGGGACTCCTGCATGTGCTAAGTGTTGTATGAACCACTCAGGTGTGTGTCGCGATGGTTCCACTAGTTGCTTCAAGTGTGGTCAGAGTGGTCACTTCATGAGAGAGTGCCCAAAGAAGAGGCAAGGTAGTGGTAATGGGGGTAATAGAACACAATCTTCTTCAGTGGCTCTGTGAGAGCTGCACCTAGAGGAGCTACTTCAGGGACAGACAGAGGAGAAACACATCTATATGTTATCACCAGTCGCAAAAAGCAGAGAATTTTCCAGATGTTGTCTTTGGTATGATCAAAGTCTTTTCTTTTGATGTATATTCATTGCTAGATCCAGGTGTGAGTCTATCTATTGTGACTCCTTATATAACTATGAGGTTTGATATTATTCGAGGTATGGACTGACTTCATGCATGTTATGCCTCAATTGATTGTAGAACTCGAGTAGTTAAGTTCCAGTTTTCTAATGAACCAGTCATAGAGTGGAGGAGTAGTTTAGCACATCCTAAGGGTCGTTTCATTTCAGACCTTAAGGAGAGAAATTTAGTTTCCAAGGCGTGCATCTATCACTTAGTTCGAGCAAATGACTCTAGTGTTGAGGCACCACCAATTCAGTCAGTTCCAGTTATGAGTGAGTTTCCAGAGGTCTTTCTAGATGATCTTCCCGGAGTCCCTCCTGAGAAATCCAATACATTTTAGTCATTTTATATTTTTCCAAAGCTCTGTTTTTCTTATTTAAACTAAGAATTCTATTTTGTAGCAACTCTTTCTCTACGAGAAAAGCTCGTGATACATCATTATCTTCAATAGAAACTTTATTTGGGAAAGTTGGGCATGCAACCACTAATTTATCCCTACAAATGTTAATTAGCGATTAACTTCAGCTATAATTAGCCAATAAAACTAAGTGAAGAGAACAAGACCATCTAAAACTATGTTGCCAATAAAACTAAAGTGAAGAGACCAAGAGCATCTAAAACTATGTTGCCAATAAAACTCAAGTGAAGAGACCAAGAGCATCTAGAACAAGACATGTGAAATTTCATAAGAGTTAAAATCTTTTGAAGGATAATTACTTCCATCTGGCAGTCTCGATTCTTTTTTAAATGGTTATAACAAAAATTAAGTTCAACCATTTCATCCTTATTAGGAGGAGCAACATACACTTATATACCAAACAGATTTTAAAGGCGCATAAGAAAACTGAAGGTCTAATTTGCATTATTTGTAGTACATGATTTGTTCAATTTTCTGTAATTGAAAGTCATTAAGTTAACACACTATTTTTTATAAGGTAAAAGTAAATATTTGAAAACACACTGCTGAGAGTTGTTGATTAAAATGCTCATCTGCTGAAAAAGAACTTTCTAGTCTAGCCATATAAACTCATGATTTTAAACTAGATTTACAAACACAAGTGATCAATGCAATGATTTTAAATGCATGGGTAATCGAAAAGAAGATGAATTCCATGAAAAGCCCCAAAAATGTTTTAGAAAAGCAAGATATGAGAAGTCACAAGAATGTGGAAGGACCTTACTTTGCATTCACTTTCTGCAACAACAAATAAACAAGCAAAATATCCAGTCTAATCCCACAAGTGAGGTCTGGGGATCTTGGGAGATAGAGAGGTTGTTTCGGATAGACCCTTAGCTCAAGGAAAAATGAAAATTTATCAATATCCGGACTCCTCCCCTTTTCTCTTCTCCAATTTCTACTCTACTTCGACTCCTTCGTACTTAAAACACAAATCGCATACTGGGTTTATAGCATGAAAATATGCAGAATGTTTCTTCACTTTAATATAGTAGATCTTATCTAGAAGAACCAACAGGAAACACTCACACTAGATGAACACCACACATTTAAGGGAAAGAACATGAAACTTGAATCAATTGATATCCTCATTCATCATATATCTTCAGTCTAAATTTAAATTGCAAAGTCTTTAGAAAATGATCCTGAAGCTATGACATTAGAAACTCTTTTCTTTAGTTACGAAAAAAAGAAGGGGTGTTTATGTGGACATTATGTCCAACTACTAAATATGTTACTGAATGAGACTAACAATAAGGTTAAAGCGATCTGGACATGTAAACATGAGGACAAAGCGTTTTTCTTTTCGGGACTTAATATAAACCAAAAGTGTAGAATGCACAACTTGAAGCAACAGAGAAAGGATAGATTGGTGCACATAAAAGTCACAACTATTGGAAGATATTAATTAACAATACCATTTAGCAATAGTAGTTTCAATTTACAACAAACATCACCATTGACTAATGCTAAAGATAAAGATAAAAATATATTTATTGGGACTGTGATTAACATTTCAAGGACACTTCATCCAATTCTAAGTATCAACGATCGCTTGTCAGTATAAAATCCAACTAAATGAGTTGGGGTTGAATCCCACAGGAGTGGTACGTGTTTACGATTCAATAGGAAAGTGTGAATTTAGTAAAATCAATTATAGGAATAGACATTATCGAATAAAAACATATTTCAAGTTAAGAGGTGACACAAATGTCAAATGAGGGGTTTTGGTTTGAAATTATCAACTACAACAACAGTAAACAATACGAAACTACAAAATTGAGACGATTTATTGGGATGTGATTTGATTATAGGTTAATATACATAAATGAGGAATTGCAACTATTAGAAAATAGCTAGATATTAGTGAGTAAGCTAGACTATAGAGGAGGCAAATTTTCTTTCAAACAATTTACCCCGAATCAAGTCGATTTCTCTCGAACATCGACAAGCATGCAAAATAAGCACAACCCACACTTAGTCCATTCACTCTCTCGAGCTGAATGTGGGGAATTGGGTTTAGGATTCACTATCTCGAGCTGAACCCATGTCAACCCAATACCCACAGACCATCAATCAATAATCATGGTTTTAAAACCACTCTCTCGAGCAAGCCAAAAACACAAGGTAGAACTGCATTTGCAACTACAATTCTTAAATTAAACCACAATTATTGATTGAACTCAGTTCTAAACAATATTTGAACTAACAATTAGTAATACCCATAAAATAAATAAGCCCATAATCACACCCCAAGAATTGGTGTTTTAGTAAGACATTATAAAAACATAAAAATTGTTACCAAATTGAGTTTCCATCAAGTAGGTAAGATTAATTTCGTCTTTACAATGGTCCAAGTAGAAGAATCTCAAAAACCCAATCCAAATTTCTCAAAAGTGAGAAACTTCAATTCTTCAACGTTAAGGAAAACTCGTCTCTCTATTCAGAATAATTATAATTCGAAAAATGAAAATTAGATGTAATGGAAATATGATACAATTTGATACTTAACTAAATGTTCAAAAATGTATTTATAGTCGCCAAAAAATTGTTGCGAAGACTCACTCAGTGAAGTATGTCGGGCTCGCCGATCCACCCTTTCGTCAATTCCATCGCCCTTCTTCCTTGGACTTCAGAATTCTCAAGGTCTGTAACTTTGAGCGATCTAACAATGCATCGCGGAACCACTCGACGATCTGCTGACTTCTCCTTTCTCTCACCAACTTGGTTCTTTCCTTCAGGTCTTGGCACACTGGAACATTAGGCGATCAAATAGCCATTCGGTGACTCGCCAAGTAGACTTGGCGATCATCGAACTTTCTTTCTTGATTCATTCAGCTAGCTTTGTTCCTTTTTGCAAATTAGTGTCCTTGCTTTGTTCCTCTATAAATATACCTGAAAATCAAGGGTTTTTCATCAGTTATTGGCACAAAATAAGCATTTGAGGAAACTGAATAATTGTAAATAAAACCCTAAGTGAGTCCAAATCTCAGACTTATCAGCACCCCCAACTTAAACTTTTGGTTGTCCTCAAGTAAAACTCAAGTTCATCAACTCAAGAAAGGATGTCTCAAACAGTGATAAACAAGACTCGACCATGAATGCACACAACAAGACTCAACATACTCATGCAAGGATCAATTGTGCACTCAAAGGTTCATGTTGTGACTCACCAATATCAAAGATTCTCAAGTTCACAATACTTGCGTCAAATGCAAGTTTAAGCTTAACAAAGGTACTCAAATGCCCTCACAAAAATAATGATTCCATATTCACACACTATTTTAAACAATTTATAGCTCTGAAATCACAAACAACTCTCATACTTACAAAAATGAACAGATATATTACTTCACCCATAGGTTTGCCCTTGTTTTCCAACCAACATTCGTTTCAGCTCACTCAAGATCAAAAAGGTCTTTTGAAGGCCTGTAATGGGGTAGAATGTAAAGGTATGGTCATTTAGGCTTACTGGCTGCTATCTCCATGAAATGTGGTCGGAACAACACTTTATTTCCGTTTCTACAAAATTATCACCCATGCTCAAAAGTAACCCCATATTCAGTTCTTATAGAATACCGGACACCACATTTCTTTTGCACTTTCACAATTTCATTTCAAAACTTTTTCGTTCTTTCACTTTTTCATTCGTCTTTTATTTTTATTTATTTTTTAATGGAGGGGTTCCATATTGCTCAAAATCATAGATCAAGGGGGACTTCTTTGCACTTCTTGATTTACCTTATCCTTTCACCACACCCCCAACTTACGCTTTTGGTCTAAGTTGGCTATTCAAACAAACCACACTTCATGAGGATTATGGTTGAATGGATAAAGAGAGGTCTCATTTGCTCAAGTTTCTTCCAACAAAAAGGATAAGGCTCTAAAGGAAAGTTCAAACAAGGTTCACACACTCATAAGGTTGGCCACAAAAGAGGTATATTGTCAAATTGTTTCACTCTTCAAAATTGTTTCCTAAGATCATTTCGAGAGCTCGCATCACTTAGTCAACCAGACCAACGGGGAAAATTCTAGGTGTCATGACACATGGTTCACAGTAAGTTCATCACACAAGGCATTGTCACCATTATCAAGCAAGACTCCACACTTTTGCTAGTGTGCAATGTTCATCACAAGAGACTCATTCGATAGTCGGCTACTCACAACGAGATGGAAAGAGTTCACATATTATCTATGCAACTTCATTTTGCCTCATCGTAGCCTCACATTCATTTTTGTTCAATTGAGAGCACTATTTGAGTCATCAATATTGATCATGACCGACTCTTAAATTCGCACAAGAACACCCACATTCAAACATAATAAGAGGTGGCAATTTTTTTTGAAAGGGTCAAAACTATTTGCATTTAAAATATGGAGCTACAAGCTCAAACATACATAAAACAGTGTGAAAACACAATTTTCAGCACAAAGATCCAAAATATATACAAAAATATAATCACAATAGGTGGGTATAGAAATACCTCACCCCACCACAAACAAAAAGCAATATGTCCTCAAATGCAATAAAATACTAAAATCAATACAAGTGACAGAGAGGGAGGTAAGGAAAAGTCCTATCTACGAAGTCACTCCATCTATTGGTGCAACAGTGCCCTGTGTAGCATCAACATTGCCAGCTCAACTAGGGCCTGCCATAGACGTCTCTGTCAGTGATGTTTGAATCACTGACTGTATAATTGTCTCCTCCTGATTTGGAAAGTCTATACAAATGTTCTTTTCTCGCACCTCTATTTTCTCCTCATCGGTCTCTACCTTCGATTCATTAGCTGCTACATCACCATCGGCGCATATCCGGTGGTGACTAGAGGAATCTCAAAACTGATCAGGGCATCCAAATCATCAGCTGCCTACAAAATTAAAGTAAAATCTGTGGACTTCAAGTAGTCCATATCCTTCTTCAAACTAGCAACCTCGGCTTTCAGAGTCGTCACCTCTGAAGTGGCCCCCTGTATACTGTCAGAATTCTTAACTCTCATTGTAAGAGTGTCAATAGATGCTCGTAGGGGTTGTCAGTGTAGCTAGGATAAGACTGTCGATCATCCATAGTAGTGCAGCCTCCAATCGAGTAGCCCTCACATCTGCCAAATGGGATAAGTGCCTTATTGAAACGACACCAAAAATGCCTGAAAATGTGCTTCGGAAATACCTATAATTGTAATTTCAATATATCTCAAAATCTGTGCATAATTTCAGAAATTCGACTTCATATTCTTATTTATGGGGTAAAATTGAGTGGAAAATGGATTTAACCGGAATTTTAGAGCAATCGTATCAAAATTCAAAAATCGCAAAAATGTAATTTGGAGGGTCAACTTTAGAGCGGCATATCTCTTAGCACACAAGGAACTGGAAGGACCACAACCTATCAAAATTAAATCTCTTTGAGTCATCTTTCCAATGCACTTGGTTTACCCTCATTCCGAGTTAGGATGAAGGAGTTCTGACCATTTTCGTAAAACCTGTCTGTGCAGATTTGCAATTTCCAGTGAACTATTTTTTTTTAAGCCTCATTTTTTAGGCTAAGTGTTGGGGACGTTTTTATAAAAAGGGGATATGTCCCATACTTAGTCATTTTCAACTTCAAAACACTCAAAAACACTCTCTAAGCCCTCTCCAAAATTCCACCAAGATCCTCAACCAAATTCAAAGATCTCAAGCTCTAATTCCGGATTCAAGACTCAATCTCAAGCTTCAATTCTCCATTCCAATCTTCATCAAAGATTCTCCAAAGTTGAGGTATGTGGGTTTGATTGTGGAAACCTTCCTTTCCACAAGTCCAACCATTTATCCTCTAATACTACTTCAAGTTTATGGGTCCTTATGGTTATTTATGAACTCTTGAAGTATGGAATTACTACTACACACTCTATTATGGTCTATTTTGCATATCTTCATGAAATGGAATTATTATGTGATGTTTATGGTTTTCATGCTTCCATGATCAAATCATGAAGGTTGATATATATATATGTATGTTGTTGGTGGGCTGATTTATATGAATTTTGGAATTGGTTGGACTTAGTACTCTTGAAATACATGATTTTATTTACATAAACAGTAGCCCACCATGTGTTTGATAAAATTCTCATTTATAGAATTCTTAGGAAATGAAAGGTCCAATGTATGTCCTATGAGTCGGATGGTTATATAATTATTGAAATGATGATGAAATGGATACATGTATATGATTTTCTTGATATAGTGTTGTGAGTCGACCAAGCCTAACTCGGGGGGTGGTAGGCCTGGGTAACCGTATCGAGGGGTTGGTACCTTGGTTACCTAGTATGGGGGGTAGTAGGCCCGTATAACCATATCGAGGGGTTTGTACCTTGATCCCTAGCTCGGGGGGTGATAGGCCCGGGTAACCATATCGAGGGGTTGGTACCTTGGTTACCTAGTATGGGGGGTAGTAGGCCCGTATAACCATATCGAGGGGTTTGTAACTTCATCCCTAGCTCGGGGGTGGTAGGCTCGGGTAACCACATTGAGTGGTTTGTACCTCTTTCGCCTCTCCAAGGGGGTGGTAGGCCTTGGAAATACTATATTGATGGTCACTCACTACACATGTACTACGCCCTACTAAATATGATTTTTATGTAAGCATCATTATATATATCATCTCATTAATATGTTATCTATCGAGTATGATTATGCATTTTAGCTATGATGTCCATCTATTGTTGCAATGCATTGAATCCCATATACTTAGTACATTCAAACGTACTAATGCATACTCTATGCCTACATGATGTCACCATGTAGGGACCAGAGCACCGCTTGACCATCCTCCTCCGTGTGGCTAATACGATTTTCTATCGAGCTTATTGGTGAGTCCTCCATTCCGGGGACGTTTCTTATGATCTCTTGCTATGTATAAGACTTTTCCTTTTTAATTATGTATGGACTATGAGGGTGAGCCGGTAGTTTGTCCTGGCCCCCACTAAGTACCCATGTTTAAAGGTGGTGTTGGACAAGTTGTGTATTATGTTTGAGCTTGACTCATTTATGGTATTTATGTATTATTCTCTTTTTCTCTTGCTCCCTTAGTCCCAATTTCCCCTTGATTATGCTTATCGCTTATGGTCATTTTAATTGCTTCCGCGACCAAGGATGTGTAATGATATGCTATGAGGCTTGTTTAGGATTCCTTTGGGTTCCCCATTCGCCGGTTACGTCTAGGGCCTAGGCTTGGGTCATGACAAACTTGATATCAGAGCACTAGGTTGATAGATCCTCAGAGTCCAACACACCGCGTTGATTAGAGTCCGATTCATGGTTGTGTTGTGCACCACAACTATGAGTAGGAGGCTATGAGACATTTTTGGAAATATTTCCCTTCTCCATGTTCTAAGTCGTGATGTAGAGTTGAATTAAGTTTTTCCCTAACGGTTATTCTTTGCTATGCTAGATCATGCCTAATACAAGAGGAAGACGAGCCCGCACACCCGAGGAACAACCGACCAATGGGGATCTTCGGGATGCCCTTTCTTTATTTGCACAAGCTATGGCTAATCAAGCCAACCACGGGGCCCAAGCCCATCAGCCTCCTACCCCGGCATCTCGGGTGAGAGACTTCGTGCGGATGAATCCCCCGAAATTTTATAGGTCTAAGTTAGATGAAGACCCTCAAGAGTTCATTGATGAAGTCTACAAGATATTAGCTATCATGGGCGTGAGGTTAGAAGATAAGGCAGAGTTGGCGGCCTACCAACTAAAAGGGATGGCCCAAATATGGTACAACCAATGGAAGGAAGAAAAGGGGGAAAACTATGTGGTGTGCTGGGAAGAGTTCAAAATGGCTTTCCTTAATCGATTCTTTCCTCTTAAGCTTAGGGAAGCCAAATTGGTGTAGTTCATGAATGTAAAACAAGGGTCTATGAGTGTGAGGGAGTATGCCCTCAAGTTTAACCAACTTTCAAGATATGCTCCACATTTGATTGCCGACTCACGGTCTAGAATGAACAAATTCGTGATGGGTTTGTCCAACCTAGTGAGTGAAGAATGTCGGTCCG